>JAHDVE020012172.1:0-133720 GCA_022606495.2 Halesus radiatus | reverse complement strand
TTTAGTCTCATATTCTGCAGACACATTTTTATAGCAGCATGTAAAAACCTATTACAATTAATTTTATTTACAGTTAAGTAATATTTTGGAGACTATGGAAATATTTGAATATTTCGTCATCCTGATATTACAAATTATTTTATTTGAGATAGTACATTTATCGTCAGAATACAATTTGAGAGGCGGGTACGGGCACTGCCTCCCCGAGAACCATTAATTGGATAACAATCACCTCTGCAAAAGGCCACCTATGTCACCCCAGTATTTCGCTACTTTTGATGACTTAGCAGGGGTGATCAGGGTCTTAGCGGCAGATTCGTCTACCCACCAGCTGCATGATGGGCAGAATCAGGAGAGGACGGATGAGGGAGATCCCTTGATCCCTCCAGTCGGACTCTCTCGACCCATCGCCTTCCAAGATCAAGAGGAAAGGCAGTTTTCCTTGTACAGTAGATGTAAAGAAAAATACTTTTATATACCTAGGCATATTTGAAATATCAGAAATTCAGTATGTTTATGATATTTTATAACAATATGTATTCATACACAACATATTTGCCAAATTTTACTTACTAATACCAATTTGCTAAAGATAGGTAGGTGTACCTATTTTATTTTATTTATAGTTATAACTGACATGATTTCTAAATATATGTTTATTAAAAATGAAAACATTGCATAAATATTTGCTAAAATGCGCGTTTTTTTAAAGTAAACTCCGCACAGCAGATCCAACTTCATGCGGAAGTATCAAATCTCTACCCATATCAAAGGGGTATGTTTTTAGGCTGAAAAGTGAGAAGGGGATAAGGGAGATTGAAAAGTACCTGATTATTCAAATTTGGAAAACGAGACGGATGATGTCACTTCATACTAGAGCAATACTTAGAGTATCTACCACTGCTGCATTTTGATGAGTATATTATGAAATATCAAACAATTATTAAAATACTTCTTAGATAAAATTTACTGGAAACACTAGAGATATATAATGTTAATAAATAAAATAATAAAAATTACCTCTTCTCCATACCTTGGTATTTTCTCGAAAAATAAATAATATTGTGCACAATGGAGTGCTGATACCAATCCTGATGTATGGCAGTGAGACATGGAACTGGCAGAAGAAGGATGAAAGTATACTCAATGCTGTAGTAATTAGACCTCTTAGGCGAATGTGTTGTAAAACCATGTATGATCGTGTGAAAAATGTTAAGATTCGTAAAGGTGCATTCTTTACGAATCTCAACATTTTTATGTATGCGTAATGATTAAGATTAAGAAAGGGACGCTCAGATGATTTGGGCATCTAGAGAAAATGAACGAAGAAACGAGTATAAGGTGAATATATGATGCGAATGTGAATAGAAGAAGAAGCCGGGGACGTCCGAAGATGACATGGAACGATCAAATGAATCAAATACTGTCGGGCCATGTCAGAATTCGAAAACACAGAAGAGAATATTTGAGACATTGTGTGAATGTAAATGAAGCAAGAAGTGTATGCCAAGATCGAGTTGTTTAGTGGTCCGTCCTCTCTGCCTACCCCTGCAGGGAAACGGCGTGATAGTTAGTAAGTTAGTTAGTAAATAATATACATTCTTAAAATAATAATTCAGGGATTTACTAAACACATATTATTTGAATTAAATAGCATTCATGTCATTATAAATAAAATTAAGAACAACCTGGCATCATTAATGCAGGGAACAGAATTCAAATGTAAGTACCCAACACCGTGGAAAATTTTAATTTAGACAATTATTTACACTGGTAAATAAGTTTTTACCGACAACAATTATAATTAATTATAATAATATAATTAACAAACAAATATGTTGTTAATAAATAATTTCAATCACCATCAAACTAAAATTTGAGTGGCGCTAAATACAACCACATTCAATGTCGCCTAACCACAGTTTGAGAATGCCTTTGAACGCCGAAAGAATTGTTATATAAATGAAAATAAAAAATTCTTTCAGAACTTAATAAAAATTCTATAATTATTTTTTTTATATTTACATTGAATACAAAGTGGCAACATATTTTAATCGCTCTTCTGTACAGTTTGATTGAACTTAACTCAGTTTGGAAGCGAAATTGTTCTCTTAAAATGTTGCATAATTTAGATGGATGGCATCTTCAGATGGGTTAGAAATAAGTATCTGTTTTTGAGACCCACTAATCTTGTAAGGGGAAACTTTGTTTAAAGTCGGTCTCCGGGGAATTCAGATTAATATTGATGATCCCGGGGATACAATGTTGTTATTTAGGGCTCTAATGATAATTTATAGCCCTTCTATTAACAAAACTGAATTAATCCAGAAGTGTCAAAAGCGACAGACTCTTCGCAAAGTCAAAACTTCGCTTGCTAAAGGCACAAGCAAACAAATAATTTGTATTTAATCATTGAAGATAGTATTAACAAATCTAAAATGGGATAAATAGAAAAAGACAAAGAAAATAAGAAGGTTACGTTCGCATCTCGGAATCGAACTCGGGACCTCTGCCTTACCGGAACAACATTCTATCACTGAGCTAATGATATTCGGGTAGAACTTTTTTTTATTTAATTTTTATTTTTTAAAAATAAAGACAAATTTACCCTGGTTACGAATAACCTGACAACATTTGAAAATCTCCTACTACCATCACTGTAAGCAGAATATGTTGCTTGTATCCTAAATGGGGGACTTAGCCAGCCGAGGAATTGAATTCACGACGCCTGGGTGAGACACTCAGCCACTGACCGATCAAAACTTTGTAATCATACTACAGCCAAAAATGTGGGAATCGACTGCATTGGTATATAAAACTGAAATCGTAATATAATATTGATAAAAATTACGGGAAATAATTAGGTCTCATTAGCTCAGTGATAAGACACAGGTCCTCTGTTCTATTTATAGAATTTTATTTTCTGTGTCTTTTTTTTTGTTTCATGTTTCATTTGTAGTTTGTTTATGTTCAATAATTTCATATTACTAAATGAATTTAAAATTACTTTGTGTTCTCCACTTTATTAATATATACATATCGATATGTTTCGAAAGCTCATTAGGAATATATAGAATACAAAAAAATAATATTGTCACGTATATACTGTTACGTAACGTCTGTAAGTTCCTAAAAAATCTAGCCTCGCGTAAGACAACACCGGCGCGACAAGCGGCCGCAAACAAGACCTCGCACGAAGACAGATTCCCGCTCTGCTCGGCGACACGATTCATTCCCCGCCCGGAACCCGTCTCGGGAGCACCCCACTCTCCTGCTCTGAAGATGGCCTCCCGACCCGTCACCCACTACGTCTCGGAGAAGCACGCAAGCCACCATCTTGGAGGGCTGATAATGGCTTCCACGGAGATCCCAAATTGCCACTACAACCTACACCGTGAGCTGTCTTTACATTCCCCCCTGTTTGTGTTGTAACTTATTCGAGTCCCAGTTTACATGCTCGTTTTGGAGGATATCAGAGAGAATTTGCCCGTAACATTCATTTGAGGTAAGGTTAGCCTACTGTTCACCATAACTACATTCACCATGTCTATACCTTCCTCTGAATTAAACACTGAGTCTGAAAGCATTCGGTCGTTTCATTTGACAAAGTACTCGAGTCCCAGTTCCCAATTATAAGACTGCCTGTCGGCCTACGACCCCGCAGAAGAGCTTCTTGACCTGCCGAAAACTGAGTTAGTCGAAGGTCCAGAGCCGAGCTCCCTGGAGGGACACCCCTCTCCGGGTAAGTCTGTACTAAAGATCTGTCTCCTGTTACTGTTCTGGCCCACCCTTCCTCCTCTCCCTCTCCCGCATTCCTACATCCAGTCAAATCCACATCATTACAATACAAATGATAAACACAGGACTCAATAATGTAAGAATAGGCAAATTATATACATAAACAAAAAATGATTAAAGCAAGTAAGTAATTAATCACAAATGATAATAAAAAATTATTATAAAACAGTAAATAACAAATTTGTATTAGAAATTAAATTATTATTAATATTAATATGAAAATAATTTTAAGAATTTTTGATTATTTAATAAATTTAATTCACTATTAACGATTTTTCTTATTCCTAAAATTTTAAATTTGTCTCTTTGTAATCCGGTTGTATTTGCATGTAAATTTTTTAAACCTTTATATATATCAAAGGAATGGTTGGTTTCTAAAATATGATTTGCAAATTGAGAATAATTGTAATTATTTAAACGCCTTAGGTATTCAATAACTTTAATACTAAAATTTCTAGAAAGCTCTTATTTAATATTATAGTGATTTTTAGAAACTTTAATAAGTTATTGCAATAAAATGAAAATAATGTCAAGGTTTTTGATGATCGAATTGATGACAAATCAAAAACCAAGTACTTCAAAATTTTTGATTGTATATTGTGCATTCGTTTTACAACATGAAACCTGATTGAACGTAAATACGAAGGGGAGTTTGAAAAAGGAACGCAAAATATGTCAAATAAAATATTACTTTGATGTCAATCTTCCAACGTATTGATGTGTATCACGCCCAGTACATCAAACTGGAATAGGGACCGACTTTCTCCTTCGGAAACTTCGATTAAAAGTGAGGTTTGTTAAACATAACGTATAGAGTTGGCAAAGAACCGACTTGGTATTCTAATCTTCCTTTCACTTGATTTAAAGATTTTAACATGCAAATCCAGTATTTTTTCCCTTTCATATCTGATTTTTATTTTTGTTTATAATTTTATTATTCACGTTAACAGGCCATCAGTCTCCGTTATAATTTTGTTCATTTATTAAATTGTTTTTAAAATAAAATTACATCCATTTAATATAGTTTTATTTTTACAATCAGTAATAAAATATATTTTTTTAAAAACATCTGTAGAGAGAACAAAAATAATGAACTAAATAAATAAGTCTTCACCTAAAAGATTTTTTTTAATATCTTTATAATTTTTTACCTGTATATTTTAAATGTAAAAAAAAACCCACATAGGCAATGACAGTGCGTGGGTATATTTGGTATTAATTAGAAACAGTAAATTTGACTTATTTATTTTGTTTTATTTATATTTATGTATATATTTACTTATATACATTCATTTACATCTATATTCTTCTTACAAAAGAGTGAGTTTTTATAGCACGTCCTTAAGAAATTACAGTACAGATTAACATCTTCCATCTTCTACTTCTATTGTATAAAGAAAAATGTCCCGGGCGGGCAGTTTTTGTTTGTTTTTATAAAACTGCAGTTTTATTCCGAGCTTGATGAAATTTTGTACATTTAAAACAAGAGGAAGGTCACTGTACTCACAGATTTCTAAAAAACATCTATATCCCCCTCTCGTCTTTCTTAAAGCATATTTTGTGGCACTTCTTGATGGAATTTTTCACCCTTGACGTTCAAAGAAAGGCTGCTCTCTGACGGTCCGATGAGGAATGAACTTTTCACTCGCTACTGGAGACACTGCCCAGAAAAGTCCCACAATGGACTGCGTTGCAAACTGTTACCTTACTTTAGCAAACTTGACTTTTCTATGCAGTGTCTGCAGTAACGAGTGAAATGTTCGTTCCTTACCGGACCATCAGAGAGTGGTCTAAGAAAAATATTACTGGGTATGGGTATGGGTACGGGTAACATATCACAACTTCAAAACTTTATTACAAACCATTCATAGCACCGAGCAATGCCGGATACTTCGGCTAGTAGTAGAGAAAATTAAATATAAGATAATAACTATAATCATTTTATAAATAAAGTTTTGTAAATTTAACATAGAATTTGAAAGTTATGAAAACAGTAATATCTGCCGTTGTTTCCAACCTCTTTGATGAATGAATAACCTAATTATACAAACTTTATAAATATAGTTGTGAATGATGAATACTTGGAGCAGGTAGACGAGTTTGTGTAATTGGGAAGTATGTTTATGAGAGATGGAAAGACTGATAGGGATATTGAAAAAAAGGTGAATGCAATAAACTCCATTAACGGAGGACTGAACGGGGTTGGCGCAAACAAAAAGTTGTCCAAAGAAGCGAAGCTAGCAGTCCACAATGGAGTGCTGATACCAACTCTGATGTATGGCAGTGAGGCATGGAACTGGCAAAGGAAGGATGAAAGTAGACTGAATGCCGTATAAATGAGATCTCTGAGACGAATGTGTGGTAAAACCATGTATGATCGTGTGAAAAATGTTGAGATTCGTAAAGAATGCAAGGCTGATGTAAGCGTAGTGAGCAAGATTAAGAAAGGGACGCATAGATGGTTTGGGCACGTAGAGCGAATGAATGAAGAAAGGAGTGTAAGGAGAATATATGACGCGAATGTGAATGGAAGAAGAAGCCGAGGACGTCCAAGGAAGACGTGGCACGATCAAGTGAATCAAATACTTGAGTCGGGCCATATCAGAAGTCGGAATAACAGAAGAGAATGTATGAGACGTTGTATGAAAGTGAATGAAGCAAGAAGAGTATGCCAAGATCGAGTTGTTTGGCGGTCCGTCCTCTCTGCCTACCCCTGCGGGGAAAATGAGTTATAAATAAAAAAACGCCCCTTCTTTTTATATGAATACCGCACAAGAGTCGCAACTGCTCCCAACCGTCTGGAGCCAGTGAGACTATTGCATTCCCAATTGGGGAATGTTGTGAGGCAGAAGATATTGGGGAGGGGAAGGAGAAGGGGAAGATGAAGGTAGGGAAATAGGGAAATACCTGGCTATTCAGATCTGTTCACCAAACACGGCTAAAAGCCATTTCAAGCAACGTTTCAATTCTGAATGGTGGTCTTTCACCAGGGCGATACTGAGAGTATCTTCCACTCTAATTCCTCTTCTCCTAATTGAGATGAGGCGCTCATCGCTCTGGGAAGTGTTTCGTCAAAACAGCCATTGATGCTCTTGCAGTGTGTGGCCTTTGATGCAATTCTCGAGGATTGTTGTCAGACCAGTAGCGCATGTTTTGTTTGTTGGGTGGGTTGTGATCATAGAACATCCGTTCGAAAATTAGGCCTGAACGGCAAACGCACGCTCCTCACTGTAACGTACACGACGTGACTGACGGCTTAAAATTATCAAATCGTTTTGAGACAAATTATGAAATTTTATATTTAGTGTGTTATTATTTTTTTAAACAATTTCTATATAATTTAGATATTTTAAGGTAATGTAAAAACATTAAAAAAAATACATGTATATTACAGAATTTTTTTCATAGTCCTCCTCACAAGGGGATCCTACGCTGAATTGGTTTTGAATAAGGGAGTTTCAGCGATTTTTATATTTCAACCTCAAGGCTTGGCCAGGGTATTTCCGGTAACTTCTATGGCGTAGTTTTATAAATCTACTAAGTGGGAGTTTGTTGTATAATTTTACAGTTAAATTTTCAGGACTTCTTTGTCCAAAAGTAGTATTACACTCGAGTACATTTAGATTGTCTAGTTGCTTTGCTCTGGTATTATGATTATGAGCATTTTGTCGTTTTTGGGATGATGAACCAGAATATTTATGGCAAAGATTTTTGTAAAGTAAACAATATTTAGTTCCATTTCTTATTAATATTTACTCCCCCTTTTACGTAATTTATTTCTTCTCTTTATATGTTTAATTTTCTGGCTAAAAAACAAGCACGCTTCTCTGTATGTACTAAATCTTGTATTTGTACATGATTTGAACATTTGTTAATTGGGTTAACAACTTTGATACTAAAAATTTATTATCCATGTTTTAGAAATGTCTTCTTTTCAAACTGTTGCATGCCTATGTGACACGTTGATTTCATAGGAAATTGCGTTGCAAGTAACTTTTTTTTTAATAATTTGAATTCAGAAAATCCGGATTTTCAATTTGAAAATCTGTGTTCTGATTCCACTTAGAATATTATTAAAATTCGAATTTAAAAAAATCCTAATTATCCAGGTTGCGATCTCCAGTTGCGACCTAATCGTTTTTAACTTTTATGTTTTCTTCTGCTTCTTATTTTCACTGATAATATACAATGAAGTATTTTGTTTCATTTAGGTAATTCAAATTTAAAGTTCATTTTTTTTATTTCGCTTTCCAAAAAATGCAGAAGCCAAAGAACAATTAATTGAAGTTATAGAGAGAACTAACTACTGGGCGATTTTATACAGTACTCTTCTCATTTACACAAAACCTACATTTAAACATCATTTCATGAACCGCTGTACTTGGCGGTTAATATTGTTGCATATTCCTAATTTTTCCTACCCTATCGCGTGTGCGCGTACCTTCCACGCACCGCTGCAGCCAGTTAAATTTGACGCCCGCCTGATCAACAACGCTATACAGTATATCGCGATCTCGGACCGCAAAACTACTCAAGTTCGTCGTCGCAACTCGCTACAAAAAACGTCCGCTTGTGAAGATTGACTGAATTGAGAAGATAACTGGAATTCAAATACCTTTGGTGAGTCTTTTACTGTGAAACATATTCTCTCCTTGGTGCAGTGATCACTCACATATCACACAATTGTTCTTTGAAATTACACAACACTTCCTTTATATTACGGGTTCCAAAACGGTGTTAGAGAGATCCAATGAGGCGCTGGTGGAGCAAAGGGCAAATGCAGGGTGGTGACGCGCTACAAGGGAGTGATGAATGGCTGAAATGGGGGGCGAGGGCAACAATCGTTTTTAAATAAATTTTATCAATGAATTCAATTTTGTTTGCAGGTACATCGTCAAAAAAATCAATGATTTAAAGTTAGATTCGTCTTTTTGTCATTTTTATCGGTGTTTCAATACCTAACCAGGTTTCTTAGGAACTGTTGTCAGGTGAATAATAATGTACTACATAAGATAGTATTTAAAATATGAAGAAAAAAAAAATGGGATGAAAAATATGGTATAAAAAAGGGCGGTGAGACAAATAAGGTTCGGTTCAAATATTTTATAAGTTTATGTCTTCAATTGTTGTACTTGTATAAATATTTAAAAAAATGAAAATAATGTGATTATTTGCACTATAAAATTAAATTTTGCAATATGTTCAACAAAGATTTAGTTTCCCAAACACCATAATCATGGAAAATCGAACACTTCACACACATTTCTTAACTAACTAACCATCACGCCGTTTCCCCGCAGGGGTAGGCAGAGAGGACGGACAGCCAAACAACTCGATCTTGGCATACACTTCTTGCTTCATTCACATTCATACAACGCCTCATACATTCTCTTCTGTTATTCCGACTTCTGACATGGCCCGACTCAGGTATTTGTTTCACTTGATCGTGCCATGTCTTCCTCGGACGTCCCCGGTTTCTTCTTCCATTCACATTCGCGTCATATATTCTCCTTACACTCCTTTCTTCATTCATTCGCTCTACATGCCCAAACCATCTAAGCGTCCCTTTCTTAATCTTGCTCACTACGCTTACATCAGCCTTGCATTCTTCACGAATCTCAACATTTATCACACGATCATACATGGTTTTACCATACATTCATCTCAGAGATCTCATTTCTACAGCATTCAGTCTACTTTCATCCTTCCTCTGCCAGTTCCATGCCTCACACATTTTTTTATTTATTTATGTATATATATTCACTCTTGGAGTATGTACGTAAATAAAATGGAATGTGGATATACGATCTCAGACTGAGAGAGTGAGACGAAGCTCGCAAATTTGATTGGCTGTATTGATGCAATACTGAAAAGGTGTTATGTTATTTGGCATTAATGCTTTCATTCAAATCTACATAGAATGAACTTCTACTTAGTATCATCTCCTCAGTGCTCGTATGTATGTACGTATCAATGTACGCACAAAGGAAATATTGTTTAATGGATAAATTGGAATATTTAGGCATTCAATCCGGGGGACTACATAACCTGCCAGTTGGAAAAGCCATTTTCTCTTTGAACAAATCTCTTAAGGTGATGGTATATTGAATGCTATTGAGGGATTAATGATAACCATAAGCTTCTGTAATTGGTCGTAGCAAATCGACCTGTAATTATTACACCCACAACATGTGAAACTGTAAAATTTTGTGGTAGTCTTATTCTCATATTGGTCACGTAAAAATATTTTTATAATTAGTTCATTTGGTAATTTTATACAATTCCGCTTCAGTAGAAAAATACATAATTCAGAAAAAAGAAATATACCGTTAGGTTCATAAAAATAAATAAAAAATAATTGCACATGCGGATTTTCAAAATATTTAACTTTATTTTTTACTTTACGAAAATCGAAATACGTAAATATGTTAAGGGATCGACGCCATCTTTAATGTTGTTAGTATGATATGACATTTGTCGGAAGCGCCAACTGCAAAATCATCTTATTATTTAACCCAACCTAATAACCTAAGAACCTAAAAATCGTCTTATTATACGTAAAAAATAAAGTGAAATATTTTGAAAATCCGCATGTGTAATTATTTTTTATTTATTTTTACTAACCTAACAGAATATTTATTTTTTCTAAATAATGTATTTTTCTACTGAAGCGGAATTGTGTAAAATTATCGTTCATGTAATTAATTATCTAAATTCCTGTTAAGACAACATAAATTATTTTTTTTAATACAATCCACTGAATGTTAATCTTCTCTCTATATAATGTTGAATGTTTGTCTGTCTGTTCTCGATTTTCTCAAAAATTACTTGACCGCTTTCCCTGAAAATGGCACAGTTTGTTCTTATTAGTGCCGGGAAGGTTTGAAGAGTAGTTTGAATGAAATTCTTTAGGTAAACCTGTTGCTATAATGTTTTAAAATTAGTGCGAAAAATTGAACCCACCGTGTTGTATTGAGGTTGAGGAGAACCGCTATGGTTAGCCAAAGATGACATGTACAAAAGAAGAAAGTTTTTTTAGGGTAGAATTGTTTTTAAATGGATAACACAAGTAGGCATCTAGTGAAAAACTTTATTATTTAGATATATTCAGAAGAAATAAATGTTTGGAATGAAATAAAATTTTCAATTGAATGTTTCTTTATTATTTTTATAAACAATAATTATTAATCTAAAACACTCATCGAAATTGAAAAAACCTTCCGAGCAAAGATAAAATGTCGCCGGCAGGACTCGAACCCGCACCCTTCTAATGTCCGGTTAGATGCTCTACCGTTGAGCTACGTCGGCTTATCGCAAACCCGCCAAGTTAATCAATATATACTAGTGTTCCATTCAATAATTACTGTTTTTATTATATTTTCACCTGTAAACAACCAACTTTATTAGAAGGAAAAAAAATATATATATACATAAAATATATATAAAAAAAAAAAAAATAAACAAACAACTTTCTTATTTATTACAACAACATTAGAAGGGTGCGGGTTCGAGTCCTGCCGGCGACATTTTATCTTTGCTCGGAAGGTTTTTTCAATTTGGATGAGTGTTTTAGATTAATAATTATTGTTTATAAAAATAATAATTGTTACCCTTTGCGCTATGCACAAAAATCTTGTCTTAAGTTTTTAAGAACTTTAGTTTATCAATTAATGAATGTTTCTTTGTTTAATAATATCTTAAGTAATGATCGTCACAAGACTACTTTCGCTGTCAAATATATTATAGCACCCAAATGACATGCAAAAATTTACAACTTTCTATCAACAACAAAAAATCAGCTTTTTTTTTTTACATGAATACCCCACAAGAGTCTCAACTGCTCCCAACCTTCAGGAGCCAGTGAGACTATGGCATTCCCAATTGGGAAATGTTGTGAGGCTGAAGATATAGGGGAGGGGAAGGAGAAGGGGAAGAGGAAGGTGGGGAAATGCCTGGCTATTCAGATCTGGTCACGAAACACGGCTAAAAGCCATTTCAAGTAACGTTTCAATTCTGAATGGTAGTATTTCACCAGGGCGATACTGAAAGTATCTTCCACTCTGGAACGTGCGCAAATATACCAAACATTATTTTTTAATTAATTATTGTGAAACAGCACAAATTAATTAAATAAAATTTAGTTGCGCACGCCGGGATTTGAACCCGCGATCTTCTGATTCGTAGTCGAGAGCCTTACCCCTCGACCATGGAGGCCTCGCGGGAGGAGCTAGTTGATTTATAAAAAAATACTTCAAATTATTTGCTTTCCGATAGAAACGTGCAACAACCGATTTATTTATAAGTCGTGGGAGAAAAAAAATCAAGAAAAGATTTTGATATGCTTTGAAGTAAGGCAAAAATGACTTTATTAGGGAAACATAGACATGTCCATAACACGTTTCCATTGGTTTTTCTTTTTAATAGGTTTAACGAAAGTATTTAAATAAAACATATTATAATAGCTGAATACAAGTTATAGGTACAAGGTATATAATAAAATGAAAATTTTCTTTCTGTAATAATAGCAAAAAGTTTTTCACAAGAAAAATATTATTTCATGGATTAGATGAAAGAAAACGAATACGTACTACGTAAAAAGATAATGTTGATAAGTCCCAACTCAAATCATGATCGATCTATAGAAAGTTTAGGAAGGTATTCATGACTATCTAAGCAGTACGAATGAATTAAATATCAAATCTGTAAGACTTAGATAAACAATTGATAGATCGCTCCATTCGATTTTTCCCACACTGCGATATTTGTGCTTGCAACATATGAGAAAATAAAATAAAAATCTCAAAGAAAGCTTCGAATGAGTGAAGTAAACTTGTTAAGTTTCTGACGATAAGTTTAACAAACTTTATTTGAAGCTTTACAAGGAAGGACTAAATAAATTCTTCCCTTTAAATTGTTTTTTCGAATATTTTTCTGATGTGAAATTATATTTAATTTGTTCTTGTGCCGTTGTTTGTTAAAATATTATTAGTGTTAACATGTTCCTTACGAAAGATTTAAAGTGCATTTTTTGAATAAAACAAACGGATTAATCACTTTTGTTTGAACTAAATAACACTGTTATGCTGGTTGAAATAATAGATTATTAAGTAATAATAGGGATATTGAAAGAAGGGTGAATGCAGGAAACTCGGTAAATGGAGGACTGAACGCGGTTAGCGCAAACAAAAAGTTGTCCAAAGAAACAAAACTAACAGTCCACAATGGTGTGCTGATACCAACCCTGATATATGGCAGTGAGGCATGGAACTGGCAGATGAAGGATGGAAGTAGAATGAATGCTGTAGAAATGAAATCTTTGAGACAAATGTGTAGTAAAACCATGCATGATCGTGTGAAAAATGTTGAGATTCGTGAGGCTGATGTAAGCGTAATGAGCAAGATTAAGAAAGGACGCTTAGATGGTTCGGGCATGTAAAGCGAATGAATGAAGAAAGGAGTGTAAGGAGAATATATGACGCGAATGTGAATGGAATAAGAAGCCGTGGACGTCCAAGGAAGACATGGCACGATCAAGTTAATCAAATACTAGAGTCGGGCCATGTCAGAAGTCGGAATAACAGAAGAAAATGTATGAGACGATGTATGAATTTGAATGAAGCAAGAAGTGTATTCCAAGATCGAGTTGTTTGGCGATCCGTCCTATCTGCCTATCCCTGCGGTGATACAGCGTGATGGTTAGTTAGTTAGTTAGGTTAATAAATTTTGTTTAAACTAAATAACATTGTTATGCTGGTTGTTATAACAGATTATCTACATTAAGTAATAAGAACAAGAAAAAAATTGTTCAGCACACTTGAAGTTATTTTTGACAAAACAGCGCTACAGAAATGATAAAACATTATTATCAATATTAGTGTAAGGACTTCCTTGTGTACATGTTTTGAATTTAGAATACCTGCGTTTAATCTTGCTCTCAATCATATTGGTTCATTGCAAAAAAAAAGTTGACTTTTGATGGTTTACCTCATGAAATTGTATCGTTTTATTAATAATTGTTATTTGAATATTCACAACAACAAGCAATAGAGTAATATTTTTAATAAAATTTTCGCATTATAAATAAAAATCGGATAGGTATATCCGAGACACTATCTAATTATTTCAAATAATTTCGGGTAAAATCTTATAGTTATGATGAAGAGGTAGCAGCGAAAAAAATTAATAAATTACTCAATTAGAAATAATATTGAACGTTCTCAGAAATCGATAGCGAAAGGATGACGGGACGGATTGGGGTAGCCGTAGCTCAGTGGATAAGAGCGCCAGGTCCCGGATAGACCATGAGGTCCTGGTTCTAGTTCCTTCTGTTACCGTTACCTTTTAGTTTTCTTTGTCATTTGGTTTTCATGTTTCATTCTAGAGTTGTTAATATTATCATTAAAAAACTTCTTATAATTACTAAATTAACTACTCATCATAAGGTAATAAATACAAGACCAACGATCACACATATAAATAATAACGTCACTTTTTCCGACAAAGGGATAATTTTTTGGGTGTAGAAGACATTGGAGGACTTATAAATAATTGAAAAAGTTTAGTCCTCTTATCGGTTACGGTGACAAAATCATTTTCATATTTGCTATTAAGATTGGTGAAACCAAAAGATTTTAATAATTGCGGCCCAATGGTTTCAAAAACAAGGAATATAATTACCCCATTAAGATATAATAATCGCATATAAGGTGTGTGGTTTTCCACAGAGAATAGGGTTTTAACCCTTTTACGTGTGGAAGAATTAATATCAGTATTAGTGTTATTCAAACTGATTGATTCTCGAAACTGAATAAATAAACCTCAATTGTACCATATTATTGACGATTTTAATTAATGAATTAAAAATGATTTGGTTTAATTCTGTTCGACTAATAAAATATTATTAAATATTTAGTCATGTATTCCATCTTCGATCCAGACTATTTTTTACTACTTGAACAGTTGACATATATGAAACAAATAATATTGGTTAAGTTTGTTGTTTCATTTAATGATCTAGTCGGAAACAACATAATAATTCAACTGATAAAAGAATAACACAATCTATTTTCTTAACTGAAAGTCGTAAACGCCATAAACACTTATTCTAATTACAGAAATGTAACAATTTATTGGCACAACATCATTTCACATATCTAGGGCAAAATACTTCAATAGCCTACCGAAAAAATCAGAATAATTAAAGACGATAAATGCCTACTAAAAGCAATTAGATAGTGTAATATTAAAATAACAAAGTGTTAAAATTATCTTCTAAATTGGTACATACCTGTATATTTTTTTAGTTAACATTTCCTCCTAATTAATTATTGAGTCAAAATAAACTGATCACTATGATGCTCATTTCTCTTTTAAACACAAGTTTCCGCATCCATAGGAGAAAATACCCAAAAAACAAAATAAAAACTTTAAGAATTTTTTTTTTAATTATTGCTAAAAACGGTAATCTGTAAACTGACTAATTAAAGAAAAAAACATCATTATAAGCATTATAGTTCACAACTGAAGTGATAAATTAAAAAATCCTTAATTTATTTTTTATAACTTATTGAAGTTTGTAAACCTCATTGTAATATTTTAATCATTGAAGAAGATAATATTAACACATCCCAATTGAACCACGAAACCGAAAAAAACAACAGAAATTAAAAATTTTGCAATCATCATAAGGACAGCAGCCAATAATATGGGATTTATAAAAATGGAAAATAATATTAATAAATCTTGAACATGAAGTATGATATCGGTGTAAATGGCATAAATTGTACTGGTCTCATTAGCTAAGTTGGTTAAGCGGTTACCCCGGATAGGTAGAGGTCCTGTGTTCGAGTCCCAGATGCGACTGAAATCTTTTTAATTTCTGTTGTTTTTCCGTTTCGTGGTTTCCTCATTTTAATATTTAATCCTTGAAGAAGATAATATTAACACATCCTAAATGAAACACGAAACGAAAAAAAACACAGAAAATAAAAAAGTTATCAGTCGCATCTGAATTTGAAGTATGATATCGGTGAAGATGGCGTAAATTGAACTGGTCTCATTAGCTTAATCGGTAAAGCGGTTGTCCCTATAAGACACAGGTCCTGGGTTTGAGTCCCAGATGCGACTGATACTTTTTTTTCTGTGATTTTTTTCGATTTCTTGTTTAGGATATGTTAATATTATCTTCTTCAATGATTAAATATTACAATAAGGTTTGTATACTTCAATAAGTTATTAAAAATAATTTTAAAATACTTTCTAGGCTTGTAGAAAAGTCAATAGGTGTCTCATATAAGAAAAAAATCGGATAGGTATATCCGAGACTCTAATAAGATTGCAATTGTGTTCGGAAAGAACTTTGTAATCATCATAAGGATAGAAGCCAATAATATGGGATTTAAAATGGAGGATAATATTGACAAGTCTGGAATTTGAGGTATGATATCGATAAAGGTAATATGGAGATGACGTAAATTGAACTGATCTCATTAGCTTAGTCGGTAAAGCGGTTGTCCCGGTAAAACAGAGGTCCTGGGTTCGAGTCCCAGATGCGATTGATACCTTTTTATTTTCTGTGGTTTTTGGTTTCGTGTTTCATTTAGGATATGTTAATATTATCTTCTTTAATGATTAGATAAACTAAGAGTTAGAAATAGTCGGGTTTACAACCAAATTGATGCAATTGCAGGCCATGGTAAATGGTAAATATTTGGTTGCTATTAACACAAAATTAAATTACATGCACAATACGTAATATAGACAAATGATAATATACATATATAAAACAGGTACATGCTTTAAGTTAGAATAAATACAAAATAAACAAAGGGAATAAGGGAAATAGTAAAAAGCTAGATATTCTAGGGAAGTAGGACATCTGCACAGACAAGAAAATGCCTCCTTTCTGATTACCAATTTATTATCCACCATTTATATTATAGTGAATTTCTTTATGTGTACGTGTGTGATATTTTAAAAATTATCCATGCGTGTGCTGTGAAAATATTTTGAATTCTAAACAAGTGACAACGTGCCTACACGTCTTTACAAAACGAATATTTTTATTCCGTATTTGAAATGTAATTTTTTTAATCTTCTCAAAGAATATTCCCCTATCCTTATCTTGACTGGTAACAGCTAACAGGTAATAGACATTTAAAAAAAATTAACAGTGATCATTGGCACTTCAAAATCGTTTCTAAAGGGTACAGTAGTTCTTAGTCCACCAGCATCCTAAATAATTAATTCTGACCCCTACGCCACGGATAGGAATAACCCGCTTTATTTAGCGGTCGCCTCCCGCTCGGCCCAACCAATACGTACGCCGCTGGGTTCTTACGTCGCGTGTACAAATAGGTAGATCATTAAATATTCATTTATTTCCACGAACCGCCCTTGCAAATTTGCGATACGGCTTTAGGCTGAAAAATACGTGCTCAAATTGCTATAATACCTGGAAACTACACATGTGGAAAACCCTTAAATCCACAAATATATTATTATGGGAGGCTCTACTTCAAAGACTGGGTTTGTCTGTAATTATCGTTATTATTATAATGTATGTAAGTAGGTATGGAGTACCGCGAACACAGCCTTTATACTTTTTTTTTGTTCTTAGAAAAACGACAAAGTATTATTAATTATTATTATTAATTCTTGAAAATAATGTCATTAACTTTCAGTGAAAATATGAAACCGAAGACAAAGAAAATAAAAGAAAGATGAGGTAGAGAATTAGACCCAAGGTCAGAATCTCTAGTCTGTGCGAGACTTGCATCTCTACCAATTGAACAATCGAGACCTTTTTGAATTCCGTCTTTTCAATCAATCTCATACTTCCTAGAGAACCATTCTTCTTCATCTTCGTGTGGTGGAGGAGAGTTGGCGGAGGTGAATAGCCTCAGCATCCCACAGTCATAGTGGGATGCTGAGATTATTCAGCCAGACGACGGCATCGGAAGTCACTTGGTCCAGCAGAGATGTGCTATAAGGAAACTGATGAAGGGGACATTCTTCTACGATGAATTCTGTTGTTTGAATATGTCCACATTCATACAGGTTTAATTATTTTAGGCCCCATTTATACATAACATACGGACAGAGGCTGTGACTGCACCAGCAGTGTCCACGTTTTCTGGGGAGAAAGAACCCTGTTGTAAGCGACCATTGTCGTTACAAGACTGTAAACATGTAGGTGCTGGTCAAGTCGTTATCGTATCCGTGATGTCTCGGGCGTCGGGCTCGCTCTGGATTTCCAAATATTGTTCCTTGCAAAAGGGAAACAATGTCGACTTTTGTAGATTCTGCTGTGGTCGGGTATCCAAAGGTGAGAAGTCAAAGGCCCAATAATATTATTTTTTAATTTTCTCCCATATATTGGCTGCCATCTCGGCAATAGTTTGAATTAGATTATTTAGGAATTTAATTTTTTTGAAAATTTGATTTTATTATATACGTTTTATTTTGTACAGATATATTAGTATCTATACTGTTAACTCATAATAACAAGATTTCAAAAGATATATTAGTATTTATACTGTTAACTCATAATAACAAGATTTCAAAAGATATATAGGTATCTATACTGTAAACTCATAATAACAAGATTTCAAAAGATATATTAGTATCTATACTGTAAACTGATAATAACAAGATTTCAAAAGATATATTAGTATCTATACTGTAAACTCATAATAACAAGATTTCAAAAGATATATTAGTATCTATACTGTAAACTCTTAATAACAAGATTTCAAAAGATATATTAGTATCTATACTGTAAACTCATAATAACAAGATTTCAAAAGGTATATTAGTATCTATACTGTAAACTCATAATAACAAGATTTCAAAAGATATATTAGTATCTATACTGTAAACTCATAATAACAAGATTTCAAAAGATATATTAGTATCTATACTGTAAACTCATAATAACAAGATTTCAAAAGATATATTAGTATCTATACTGTAAACTGATAATAACAAGATTTCAAAAGATATATTAGTATCTATACTGTAAACTCATAATAACAAGATTTCAAAAGATATATTAGTATCTATACTGTAAACTCTTAATAACAAGATTTCAAAAGATATATTAGTATCTATACTGTAAACTCATAATAACAAGATTTCAAAAGGTATATTAGTATCTATACTGTAAACTCATAATAACAAGATTTCAAAAGATATATTAGTATCTATACTGTAAACTCATAATAACAAGATTTCAAAAGAAAAGCACTCGTTAGTTAAACTACTAAATACTATCCCTAATTAAAAAACTGTCAATTCGTGGTGGAATTTCATATTAAAATGATTTTTTTAAATAAAAAATGTACGATGTCGGGTGACGATGCCCGTGATAGGGTCAAACCGGTCCGGTCGAAAATAAGTAAGTGGAAAAAGTTACAAAGTTTTTTTTAATAAAAAAAAAATCATTTTACTAAATACTAGTTTATTGGGACTTCTCGTCTTATTTAGTAAATTATTTTACAGTTAATAAAATAAGTAAAATAAACGATAACTATATAATTGAAAATACACTTTATATATACCACTTTACTTAAAATATATAAATATTTCTACATGTTTCGATAGCAATGCTATCATCTTCAGGAATAAATGAATACATAATAGTATTCATTTATTCCTGAAGATGATAGCATTGCTATCGAAACATGTAGAAATATTTATATATTTTAAGTAAATTGGTATATACAAAGTGTATTTTTAATTATATAATTAATAATGATGCCACAAAGTTATCAATCATTTGAAGAAATTATAAACGATAACTATCTATCTTTATAAATAATCTATAAAGTCGATAAGCGACAACTATTTTTAGAAAGATGTTAGATGAATTTCAAACGAGCTTTCAGTGTAACTTTTCGCAAAGCTCCAATGAAATAAATAAGTTCTATCCAATTTGTAATGCCAAATAATAGAGTTTCTGAAATATGCAGTGTTGCGAAGGTAGAAGGAATTATTTATAAGGTATATAAGTAACGTATTAATCTGAAACTTTCCTTTTGAAAGCGAGAAAGTAAAGTTTTTACTGGAGAAGTTCATGAATAGTTTTTTAATGCCGGGCTATTACTGTAAAGAAGTTTTAACATTTTTATTCCCGGCACTCCAGTGTATTTTGTAAGAGCGTTATTTCCTCCGTGATATCAACCATTTTATGAAGATCGCCTAAGCCCTATAAAAGAAACATCAGAAAAAAATCACTTTAACCCTACGGACGTTATAACCATGTATCAAAATGTCAACTAAGTAAACAAAATAATGTCGTTTTAAGCTAATTTCATTAGAACATAAATTTAGCAGAGTAAGATATAATTAGAATAGAGAGAGACTAGTCATTAAAGAAGGGGGTAGATAAGAGAACGGGGAAAAGTTTCAGGGGGGGGGCTAACGGAATAAATCGAATGTACGACTATTAATAGGTTCAATTTTTAAGGCATTGTGTAGGTATGAACCATAGAAATATTAGAACTATTTACCCTGACGAAGCTTGAGCTGAGCGAAACCCGGTTAAATTCAACTAAGTGGTGTATTGCATTTCTATTTAATCGTAGTATATTTCCATAGTTTTTCGTGACATCTAAACTTTTTTTCTATCCATCCACGCCTTATGTACTTCTGGAAATTCCTTTTTATCCATCCACTGTGCGTTTACAAATCATCAAAACCTCAATTTCTTCAAATTATTCGGAATGTTTACATATACAACGCCTAACGGATCTAATTTCTACTGAACTTACTTATAGTCTTTGTTACGTACCTATAAAGAGCCCTTGAGGTGATTTTCCCACGAAAATGGTGCTATAGAAATATAAAATAATATGTATATTTTTTTAAAGAATAAGTAATTTTTATATGTAAAAATTAAAAAAAATAAAGATATTACAACCTACCTACTTTCATTACTTATTGTTAATGTTTGCAATTTGTCTATTCCTGTCAATATTTCTCAGTATACCGTCGATATGTTGATATTTATAATATATTATGTAGTGATTTCAAATAAATATTTCTTATCAACAATAAGTAGACTAATGTGATGACAACTTTACATTGATTTTCAATGTCTTCAGTCGCAGGAACCATCCTCCAAAAAGACATTTAAATAAATACCTACCCAATAAAAAAAAACATTATTTTCTTTTTGTTTTTCGTATCCCATGACCACTGTCAACATTCAATAAACCTCAACGAGAATCACTGGGCTAAAAACTTTAACTCAAAATTGAAAGAGGGTTGAGGTACGTTGTATTATGCCACGAACTGTTTTCAAATTAGGGGTGAGTTTATTTCGAAACACTGAAGCGCAAACCTTTTAAACAAGAGACGAGAGTCTTTCTATGCCGCAGGGATGAAGGCTGGTATTGTCGCACTAAACGATAAATTTATTTATGGGTCGGTAAACGATGTTAGAATTTTTGAAACAAAGACCTACTTAGGCGATTAAGATGTTTAAATGTTTTACAAAACAGTCTTTGAAGGTCCTGGAAAACTAGCAAAAGGATGAAAGGCAGTCTTGTGATGTGGCTCGGGACAACATAAACAAAGCAATTTGTTGGACTAAGCTAAAAGTCCCTTTAAGACTTTCCTTTGATAGGGCTTCTAAATTAATTGTAATAAAAAATGGAGTTCGGATAAAAAAAACAGTTTTATTTTACATTACGAGTAAATAGTTATCCTTTTGAGACCCGAGACTAAAACACCCACAAAAAAAAAACAAATTTGTATTTTTCATTTATTGTTAGGGTAGAAAAGACATTGGATCGGGTTTTTTAGCTCATACTTATTTATTTACTTTATATTGTAGTGTCCCTCAAGTTGCAACATGGTACAATAATATTTAAAAATTCCGTTTATCGACACAACCATTCCTTTTCTAAAATTCGTACAAATAACTCCTTATGCAGGTGGTGAAAAGGTCGAAATTCTCACTTAACATCGGCCGAATATTTCAAGTTGCGCAAACACGTGTTTACGTGTTTTATTTTATTTTATAATGCTCAGATATTGTTAAAATGTGTTTCAATCATATTCGAAAAAAATTAATTTGCCACAATGCACAATATGACAATACCCGAAAAGGGGTTCGCAAATAGGAATTTTTGCACCTCAAATAATTTTTTTTGGTAAAATACTTAATTTTTTTCTAGGCTCATAAAAAGTATCACGAAAAAGCCCGTTTAAACCAAATGCCAAGGTGTGTTCTACTTGCAATATTATATTAAATCATATATGATATTTCCAGGTGAGCAAATTTTCAAAAGAAAAACACAAAATTTTGCATGACTTCGCATTCTGTCTTAAAAATAAATGAAACGATAACCATTTAATTTAGCATAATGAATAATTCTAATTATAAATATTTAGAGAATAAAAAAAAAACAAGTAATCACTTTTTCCGTTTTTTTGGCGGTCCAATCTCTCTGCCTACATCTCTGGAGAAACAATGTGGTTGTCAGTTAATTAGGGTATTCTATAAACATCATCATAATGTAGGAGAGTGTCATTTAAATATATGCAGGGTATAACAGCATATACCCGACAAACTTTTAGCGACTGATTTTTTTAATACATTACATACTCACTCGTACAATAATGTTGCACTCCCATGAATTATAAATTCAAATTCATTTTGAGACTCTCAATTTTCGATGCATAATATTAGGTTTAACAAAGTTTTTAAGGCAAATATGTAAATGAAAATGTAAAAAGCGAAAACAAAAAATTTATAAACAATACGAAAATATCATAAATAAATGTACAGGCTCAAAACATGCAGATACAATGGAAATACATAACAATGTTTTTTTTACAAAAGAGAAATATACCTATCAAAATTTTGCAAAACTTAGGGATGGCTATCAGAAAAGAGTGTGTATTTATGATAAATGGTTTTCCAAAGAGCATTTTAAAAAATCAGATCTCAGAACATCATTTCAAGATTTGTCCGGAACGCGCACACATGTCTCAATTCCTCGGGCAACTTGTTATAGCTGGTGTAAAAAGTGTATTCCAATGATTTCAGTCCTTATTTTGTCGAGTGTATTTTTGATATGTGTAGTTTGTGGTGTTGTGTATTATGTTGATAAACGTCGTGATTGTAGTTAAGTTTTATATTTGTGTGAGTATGGCATTGAATCAAATTTAAAATAGTGTTTGTTCTCTCATGGCGATCTTATTCCTGAACGTATTTGCCGTAAAAAATGAAGATACTTTTTTTCATGTATTATATAAAAATAAAATAAAATACAGTAAGTTTTGGACAATTGGGGTCGATGAGGGGATTGAGCGGTTTCTCAGAGTGACCAGCGACAAAATGTATTTTTTTGTTTGAATTTTGAAAAAAATAAATAATTTTAGTGATATATATATATAGACTGATTATGGTTTGTCATGTACACGCTGTTACACTCTGTATATGCGAGTATATCGTTATAATACTAATGATAACATATTTAGAGTGAAAGCACGTAACGTAAAATCTAGCTTTCTCGCTTTATTGTAAAACGTAATTCCGTAGCCATATCCACATACTGCGCTGCCAGCGTTTGAGGAAAACAAACAATTATTTATTTTACAGTAAAAAGGGTAAAATGATAGCTTATATTATTTCGGACCCCTTTGCATTAATTTCCAACTATTGCTTGATGCTTGATCGCACTTGTCAAGGTCATGCGTCGCACGCTTCGCGGAGTCAAGACAGGGATAGTGGGAATAATGTGTTACTAAAATTATGTATCTATAAATGCAGACTTCATTAGTAATTGTACATCCAATCGCTAAATTCCGCGTAATGTTGCATCACTACGTAATTATTTGGCAAGTATTATTATGTAACTATTGTTTGTGTTGCTGTGTGGTTGAATTGAACATACACAGAGTGTTGATAGAAAATAAATTAGCTAATTATGGAGGTATTTACTGTGAACACCACCTAACAAAATTGTAAAACAAAGTGGTAAAGCGAATGAATCCTTTTCACATTTTTTTTTGTCGTCAACTTTAAAGAAATTTTACAAAAATAATAAAAATCTGCTTGATAAACTAGTATTTAGTAGTTTGACTAACGGGTGCTTGGTATTGAAAATCTTGTTACAAGAGTGTAGGTACTTGCATTTTTAAATAAAACAAGCTGATGTGTACCCGGCGTTGCTCGGGAATATGTTTTTCTTTTTTGGAATTAAGTTATGAAGTTATGAATTCTTGCTTGTCATTTGGGTGCAATAATTGATTTGACAGCCAAAGTAATGCCTTATGACAACTATTACTATCTCTAAAACAAAAGAAACATTTTAAAATTTTATTTCGTTCCAAATATTTATTGTATCAAAATGTATCTAAATCATAAAGTTTTTGAGTAGGTTTCTACTAGTGTTTTCCATTTTGAAAATATTCTACCCAAACAAACATTCTTCTTTTGAAGATGTAATCTGTGGCTAACCAGAGTGGAATATACCTCAATACGACATGGCGGGTTCAATGTTTTTCATACTAATTTTAAAACGTTATTGCATCAGTTTTACATATTGAATATCATTAAAACTACTCTCTAACCTTCCCGCCACTAATAAAAACAATCTGTGCTATTTTCAGCAAAACCGGTCCAGTAATTTTCGATAAAATTGAGGACAGACAGACAAACATTAATTTTTATTTATATTGATAAATAAACACATGTATAACAAACTTTAATATCTACAAATCTAAAATAAAATAATATTTCCTAATAATCTAATTCAAACAGTTTCTCTCAGCTAGCCAACTCTTACTGTTTTATTTCAGCGGTTAATACATTTAGGAATCATCTAAACTTCTTTGTCCATTTTATTTGTATGCTTAGGAATAATTAATTCGTCCTTAAAATTGAGAATAGTATTGCAAGTATGCTCTAACCTTTATTTAAGGGTATTATGTGGGGGTTATTAATGTTCTGAAATATAATTTTTAAGACAGATTGGTCTTCAACAAAAAAGTTTTCTCAGACAGTCGGTGTTACAAAAAAATATTACGTTTTGTAATTTCTTCAAACGATTGGTATTCACTTTGTGGTGTCATTATTAATAAATGAATTGAAAAATATTAGTACTCACCACTTTATAAAGCGGTGCTTTCATCTTCAGGAATATGTGAATACTATATATATAATACTGTAATAGATACTTTTAAATTCATTTATTATGTTTTGGATTAGTGTTGGTTCTATCCATAGAAAAAAAAGATGTACGATGTGGGCGTGTTTTGCGATTTAAAAGTCTGTAAAATTCAGGATGTAAAATTCCTAATACAAAAATCATTTAACCGTCATTTTATTTCGATCAAATGGAATGGCAGTATGCAATGCAGGCAGAAGAAGGGAGACAGAACGCTTTATTTGCAGTATTTTCATTGGCTCTCTCAGGGCTAGAACCAAAGGTACTAAATCAAAGACACATGGGCTTCCATTTAAATCTACGTGGAAAGTACTTCTAGTATGTTTTCTTTATTTTACGGATTTTTTTTACATTAACTCCATATGGAATGCCATGAAGAAAATAATTTCTCTAGAAGCCTATTCAACCTTTGGGGATGCCTATGGTACTGCCAGTATCACCCTGGTGAAAGACTACAATTTAATTTGAATCCTTGCTTAAAATCTCAATAGCCTTGCCTTTTGATCAGACCTGTATAGCCAGGTACCTCTCAACCTTCCTTTCGCATCTTCTTCCCTTCCCCGCTCTTTTTAGCCTCATAAAACACCCCATTTGAGGTTGCCATAGTCTTATTGCCTTCGGACATTTGAAACTCCTATTTTGTGTCGCATTCAAATAGAAAATTCCTAGCCGGAGAACATAAACAAAAAGCGATGATTTTAGCTACGGATCTGCCACTGAGAGCTCCGTTGCAGTACCTCTTTCTGTTACATGTGTCGTTTATTAGAAAGAAGGGGCGTTACGATGGAACTCTCAGCGGTATGAATTGAACAGAAATATAGCATGATACAAAAGCACGCATTGGCGTAGCGACCTCGAAGGGGTGCGCGTTAGACCATCCATTGGCGCAACAAATTAAAATTTCATGTGAAAAATATGCAAAATTTGTGTGGAAATTACATTGTTTGGTTTCATTACTTACTGCGAACGAAGTTTAAACTTCCGCATTGGTCTTTTTTGTTAAGCGTCGAGAAATTTAAATAAAGTAACAAAGAAAGTCTGAATTGCGGAAATAAATACTTAACACGATATTATTTTGCTTATGTAGGAAAAGGGGTGTTTTTATTATTTGCAGGTTTCAATTATAAATTTCGTTACCATTAAACAGTAAAAAAATATTTAGAAAGGTGAGGTCTGTTGTTATAAAATTTGGATTAATTATCTTCTATTTGCATATTATTTGTAACTCGCTCTGGAATTTGGTAGCCACCTCTAGTCTGAAGCTCCAAAATACTTTACAAAACCCGTGACTCAACTTATAGATATGATTATTAAAATTTTTTTTTTTTTGCACTAATACCGCACAAGACTCCCAACTGCTCCCAACCGTCTGGAGGCAGTGAGACTATGGCATTCCCAATTGGGGAATATTGTGAGGCTGAAGGTATTGTGGAGGGGAAGGAGATAGGGAAGAGGAAGGTGGGGAAATACCTGGCTATTCAGATCTGGTCTTCAAACACGGCTAAAATCCATTTCGACCAACGTTTCAATTCTGAATGGTGGTCTTTCACCAGGGCGATACCGAGAGTATCTTCCACTCTGGAATGAAATTATTTCACTCAGGGCCTCCTGCGTAGACTTTTTGTAAATAATGTGATAAAAAAATATTTGGATAAATGCAACCATTTTCCATATCATATCATATCATTTATTTCTTAAATAATTGTATCATTCTTGAATAATTGTTATATTTTGTTTCATTCTTGAATAATTGTTATATTTTGTTTCATTCTTGAATAATTGTTATATTTGGATCATTCCGGAATAATTGTTATATTTTGTTTCATTCTTGAATAATTGTTATATTTTGTTTCATTCTTGAATAATTGTTATATTTGGATCATTCCGGAATAATTGTTATATTTTGTTTCATTCTTGAATAATTGTTATATTTTGTTTCATTCTTGAATAATTGTTATATTTGGATCATTCCGGAATAATTGTTATATTTTGGATCATTCAGGAATAATTGTTGTATTTTGTATAAGGGTAAAGCAGATGTCGTAGAGGAATACTGTGATAATGGCTTTGTTGGAGTAAGGGGTGAATTAATTTGGATTATGACAATGTGCATGTTGCAAGTTAGAATAACATGATTATTACAACACATTGCCATGTTAACAAAATTATACAACTGAAGTGCGGATAAATTAGAGACGTATTTATCTGATGTATCGATCGGTTACATGCATTGAGATGTTCACAGTTTTTTTGCTTTATCTTTTTAAGATCAACGAAAAACTAATTTCTTTCGATAACGAAAAAAATGTTCCATTTTAGATAGAATTATGAAGATGGCTTAAAAGCCAACGTTTTGGATTTGAAGAAAAGATAATAAGAACGTTAGATAAAATGAGATATTACAACGAAGCTTCAAGACAGAAAGATAATTATTTAAAACACACACATAAGAATCTTTATCACTCATTGTTCCATGATCAGAAGTGTCATTAACAATGCACAGATTAGAATCGTTTAACAAATCATCCGAACCCGTGCGGCACTCTCACCCAGTGAAATGGAACATGCCGCGAAGTCTCGACCGCCACCACCACGAGGGCGGAACCTTAATTTATTCACGGGAATATACCTCCTAGTGCCTACATCAGTAGAAGCCACTAAGATCGGGAGATGACCTGAATGGAGGGAACTCACTAACTTACAAAGCAGAAACGATCTGCACGGTGTTACGAAAATTGCCTAAATAAGTTTTACCATAATTCAAAATTTCATACCGCTGGGTGATATAATATAACATATTTATTTAAGCACATAACATTTTATGTAAAAAAAGTCATACTACAATTATTTGAAGCTGCTTAAAAATATAGAAAATATGTCGGTTAAATTTTATGTTACAATGCACCTTAACACCTAGATACACAAACTGGTAAAATACATTTGGCACGTTTTAAAGCTAGTCCCAAGAAGTATGATCTATACTAATTTGAAATAGAACTGATGTCTTCAATAATTTATATAAAACCTTTCGACTCCAGGGCCCAAACAGGTCAGTGAAATTGATTATCTGACAATAAAATAATTTCGATATTTGGAAATGTTTGATCGATTTCAGTGGGAATATCGTAACATTTAGCTCACTACTGTCATACTGACATGCCCTCACCATATATTCCATGTTCATTGGATGGTATTAAGAATTTAAAAAAACAGTCAGTATGTTATAACCGGCTAGTGGCTGAGTTGGCATCGTATTTGGGTATCACCCACGCGTTGTGAGTTCATTTCCTCGATTGGCTAAGTCCTCCATTACGACACAAACAACGTCTTCCGCGTACTGTGATGGTAGTAGGAGATTTTTAAATATTGTCAGGTTATTCGTAACAAGGGAATATTTATCTTTGTTTTTAAAAATAAAAAAAATATTATGATTTTTATGTTTCGTCATTATACGAAATTTTTAAAATAAGTTTTAGACCAGAATTAAAAGAAAAATATAATTACTCGGAAACTCGGACACGCTCACATCACACTTCTCTTGGTTTTATCTTCATTGGTTTTGCCTACATTCTCTTCTTCCAAAAAATGTATATAGTACGTACTTTTTACATAATACTTATGAAAAAGGTGTCTATGTTTGGGACCACTTAAAATATATGATATTTATCGCATCGAAAGGGAGAAATTACATTTTAAACGCCCGGTAGAATCATTACTTCGAAAGGTTTCCCACCGAAAATCGTACATTTCAGATAGTTACACTGGATAAACGATCCCATTACACCTTTTTGGTTTTTTAGACCGTTTTGTATATTGGTTCTCTAATATATGGCGGGTCCAAATGAGCACTTCCAGCACAGGAAAACGGTAATACCTAGTAAATATTCCGTAAACATTCAGGGCATCAAGTTTAATATTTTACAGAGATCAATGAACAAAATGGACTCTCTTATCCAAACGCTAATTTTTTGGGCACGTTTGTTTAGTCATGCAAACTCAAAATAAAAATTAAAAAAAAAAAATTATTGTAATATTGTTACAATAATAAACATAATATTTTTCGATGCCCATTACTTTACAGAATAATATACATATATATTTCGTATTTCTACGCCAATTAATAGAACTGGTTCTAATTTTTTTAGAATTTTTCCCTTCTTAAAAAATCGTATTTATATTTACGCACAGTTTCGAGCATTTTGCTTGTGTATTAAAAAAAATGTGTTTGTTCAAAAGTCTGGAGTGGCAACTCAAATCTCAAACTGTGAGCTCTGTCATTTACAATAACTCATTGTTATAATGTGTAAGAAAATTCTAACATTTTTATGAATTATTAGTATGTTCCATTCATTCCATACAGTTGAGGTTATCCACTACTTTCCCACCCCGGTATAAGTTACTTATGGTTACTCGTTCAGGGTGCACGTCAAGGACTCTAATTTTTTTAATTAAACGAATCTATAGTTTTTAAAGGACTTTAAACCCTCAAGTGTCCCTGCACAGCTTATGCATAGAAGGAGGTTAGATACAAACGCACATAAAATTGGTTAGTACAGGTACTGACGACGACAAAATATAGCCCTCAGTGGCTCCTCCAGTCGATAACTGGAGTAATCCAAGATGCATTCCATACAGATCTCAAATCATTAATTTTATTTTATTTGAGATAGGAATGCTCCAATAGAAAAGTGATGTTATTTTCCAAAAATCTAAATCTGGGCCGCGCTTTACAGTCTTTACAAGTAAAGACGTTACGACAATTTTTGTAACCATTCGTTCAAATCTCGAAAAATTGTGTACTTACCCGCCGGACACGACTGCCTTCGTGGCGAGCACTGAGTTGACACGCGACAACACGATCATCGGCGTACCCGTCAAAAAGAGACAGCGTTTTAGGTATCGCTTATTTGTCGATGCGACAAAGGTTAGGTGTCTACCACTATATTATATTTTACACCTTCCGTTGGGCCCATAAAATAATGAACTCTAATAAAAAAACTGCAATTTTGGTACTATCAAGCAGCCTCCACTTTATTTCAAACTCTATGAATTTTTTTGTAGATATAGGCTTGCTATCTTAGTGGAATAGATTTTTCTATTCGTGGCATTTATTTATCTGTTAGAATCATTATTTTTCTAAAAGTCTTTTTTCCACATTGAAAAATAAACTTGTGTATTATTACCTGAAAAAACGCGTAACAGGCGAGAAAATGATTACATTTTATTAACTTTTATTATTAATTTGTTTTAATGTCTTATTTTTTTTTGTAACGAATAAAAAAAACAACATCCTCAGTGGGATTTCAAAATATGAAATTACATCTGTTAAATTGATGTGCTTGTAAAAAAATATTAAATAATTTTAAGGTGACGTGTTTTAAATGCAGTTGAGTGGTTTCTGTGTTAGTCTGTATTTGGTGTTAATATATTTTATATTTCAGATTTCCCTATGTAACGTATTCAGTGTTTTATTTGATTTTTTTTTAAATATTTTTGTTGTATTTTTGAAGGAGAGTGGGATTTTGTTGTAGAGTTTAGTACCACAGTATAATTTTTTTTTTGTCCAAATGATGTGTTTTTGGTTCCTCGTTGGATGTGTTTTTGACTCTGAGATCTAGTGTTTATAATATGTGTGTTTGCTGTTATTTGTTGTTTTTTGTATTTATGAATGTAAAGTATTAGAGTATAATTATTTTATTGACACAATGTTGAAGATCTTGTCAGTGCTAGTTCTTACAGGGACTACATTTAACCCCAGGTGTTTAATGACAGACTTGCTATCTTAACTATTTATGTGATTTTTTTTTGTTTTAAATAAGTTTTTTTTTAAATGGCATTAAACGGGGCAGTGCTGTCCAATTCCACTCAAATTATAATCTTAAATTCCAGTTTGTTAATGACGTACAAAATGTTGATTTTCTTGGATAAGATTTGTCTCTTTGGCTTCAATGCAATTTAATTCGATATCTTGTTGCTATATTTTCTGACAGTACATAATTTTCCCTTTGTAAAATGCAGTCTGATTTTTCATAAGATATTGCATAAGAAGGCATAAATAAAAGCGTAAAAGGGCGAACATTATCTCAAGTCAATAGCATTAAAGATCTCGGCTTCGTCTTTGATCCCAAACAAACGATCTCAAATCATATATCACTTGCTACAGAATCCTGGGGTTTATTATCAGAACATCTTAACAGTTTTATGACCAAGATGCAATGATAGCCATATTTGATAGCATTGAAAGAAGTAAACTACAGGCATGGAACTTATCCGTGGTCCATGTACCATATGGACTTAATTGAGGCAACGGATAGAATTATCCTAGAAACCAGATGTTCTTCAAATCTTGCAATACTTAGTATAAATATAGTGAATAACTTTATTGCTACCCCACTCCTCTTAGAATTCTATGGATTATACGTACCTGAAAAATTCAGCCGTAGTCACCGCCACGACTTGTTCAAGATCCCATACGACAGAAAAGATGTTCTAGCACAGCATAGCATGACAAGAGGAATGGTGCTTAGTGATTCGATAAAAATACGTTTTAATTAATCAAAGACAGTAGATATATTTAATTAAACTTTAAACTTTTTTTAATGTATATCTTCCTCAAATTCTAGAATGTTAAAATGTGAAATATTGTACTGTGAATGTACAAGTTATCAGTCATATAATAATAAAAAAAGAGATACTTTAAGAACCAAGCGTTCCAATGGCATCCCCGATTGGAGGATTGTGATGCAAAGGTATCTGGGTGAACAAGAAAATTGGAAAAACGAAGAATTGAAGATTGGATTTCCTCCCAAGCATCGTGGATTCAATACTCTCCTAACTAAGTACTCCATCATTCTACTAGCCACCTTCTCCGCTTATAATAATGGAAGTAAGAAGAATTCAAATATTGTTAGGTTATTCGTAACCCAGCAATGTGGGTTTCTCAAATAAATCTAGCAAAGACGAGTTGATGGCTTAAGTGATGTATATTTTTTAAAGGTCTAAAAAATGTTACAATTTAGAAGGAATGCGAGAAATGCAATATGGGTTGGTATACAACCTTCTTCAATATTGCTTACCGAAACGCGTGAAAACCAATAATAAAAATATTCGCATACCGACCACACAGTATTCCATATTGGAAGGAGAAGTATTAAAGGCGTTGGGGTGACACAACAAAAACTCTCTAACAATACTTAAATAATAAGATATTTTCCCAAGTTTCTCAAATATAAAAATTACGATAACGACGGCATTTTAATTTTATTTTTATCTCTTTTAATATTTTTTGTAGCGATTTAAAATGCGCCATTTTTGATTTGCCGCCAAAACGATATTTTTTTTTTGCATGTGAATATGACGTTGTTGACGTCATGCCGACCAATGTTGGTGACCGTTACCGTTATGTGTAACCGTTTCGGAATATGCGGTTTTAGTTCGTTTTTTTAAATCAATAATTACGAATGAAAACATAAACACACACAAATAATGGACGTCTGATTGCCCTCTACTATCCCCTAATAATATATACTTATGTTATTCGACGGTACATCCTCTCTACATACCCCGGAGGAAAAAGTAAGTTGCATTTTGTTCAAAAATCAATGTGGTATTTTCTCTAACCCGACTGCAAATAAAAGTATGCCGTATTTTGTAATACGGCCGTATATCCTCTTTTCATATTTAGTTTACGAATGAGGACGTTGTAACGTAATTAGTATCCCTGATATGGATGCAATACTGCAATTGTCTATGATAGAATTTCATTAAGTGTCTATGGAAGGGACATCCGTCAGAGGCGTGGGTTCAAAATGGTACCAGATTTAACCTAACAACGTACAGCAGGAATAATCCTTTAGGGGATCCCCTGTCGTAGGGAACAGCTCTCGGAGGGATCAAATGTCAAGGGGATCAATTGTTGCAAGGACTAACGTGTCGGGGGGCTAACTGTCGGGGAGCCAACTCTCGGGGATCAACTGTCGGGTGACCATTTCCCAGATATCAAAATACGTAAGTCAAATAACCTTAGTGACTATAAGTTCTTTGACCAGTTAGAAGTTAAATGAACAACTTTTTAGTTACCACCCAGGCGTCGTGGCTTCAACCCTCTGACAACTAAGTCCGCATCATTGCACCAGCATCTTTATTTGCTGCTTATAATGATTGTAGTGGGAGGCTCTAAAATATTTTGTTCGGATTTCGTAGCCTGAAAATATTTGTCTTTCTAACTCTTCTCTTACAGAACTATAAAATCCCTAGAGGTCCAGTCGTCCGGTCTTATACACTTAGTATACAGGGTACATATAAAATACTGTAATTTTTTTAGTTTTTCAAAATATTAATAGTTTTCTGTATTGCTCATGTAAATCTTATTTTTTAAATACATTTTTTTATCGTATTCCCTACACAGGAAATAATTTCCCTCAAGACTGGAGAATTTATTTTTTGCATTATATAAACATTATAAAACAGTTTTATCCTAGAATTTTTTTAACAGTAACTCCACACAGGAGTCTCTGGGGGAAATATTTTCCCTCGAATTCTATATCATCTTTGGGGATGTTGTGTGGAGGATCTTTTAGATGATAGGAAGGAGTGAACGCGGGTCTTGAAGAGACCCAAGTTGTTGGAGGGAGGAAACACAGAGGCCAGCAGATCATTCCATAGCCAAGCTGTTGAACACAAGAACGATTCGTAGAAGCGACCCGTTCTCATACGACGAATGTCAACCATGTGTAAATTTTTGACGCGTTGGCGTGTTTCCCGACTACGCACTGGTGCCGATCAATAACGCAGTTTTCCATATTAATAGTAGGTTCATATTTAACCTATGTAAATAAGTTAAATATTGTACGTTAGTGCTGAAAACGAGGAAAAAAACATCAAACACGCATAAAACACATGATGCGTCTATTACAAACCAACGGCTGCTACTGACAACCGCGCACTATGGCACGATGAGTGGAAATCCCGTATCCTTCTTGCTCAATACTGCACTACTCAGTAACTTATCAATGAACGAAGACATACGCATATATTCACTATTTTTTCCGATTTTTCGATAAAATCTTCTCTTGCGTTCGAGTATTTATACATTTTAACTATTTTATCCAATGCATAAATGTATTTCTGAGGAACACCTTAAATACGAACTCTGTGTTTAGTACATTCAAAGAGATATTGAAATAATTAGAGACATGTCAAATCAGTTGACAGCACCAGCAACTTTTAATTGCCACTCGGCGAAACATTAGTTCAGAACTTTTAAGTTAGTTTCCAGTTTTGTGAAGCAATCTTAAAGTGATCTCTAACCTAAATATCAGCAAAGCTTTATTATTAGTTAATTTGAAAAAAAAAACGAATTTTTATTTTAACACAACTTTATTAGATACATGAACCGGTTTCTGTTCTTCCTGAACCTTTTTCGGGGTTTAATAGATGAAATTAAACACATAAATACAACACTTGCGCAAAACATAGAACAGCACATCAAATTTGGTGACGGTTAGGTAAGAGAGATGGGGTAGGAGAAGGAGTAGGAAACAGAAGAGAAACATGTTTAAAATTAGGTTAACTCGATTTTAATCATTGAAGAAGATAATATTAACATAACCTTAATGAAAAATGAAACCGAAAAAAATAATAGAAAATAAAAAAAAGTTATCAGTTGCATCTGAGACCCGAACCCAGGACCTCTGTCTTTCCGGGACAACCGCATTACCAACATAGCTACTGAAACCAGTTCAATTTGTGTCATCTTCATCGATATCATATTTCAAATTCAAGACTTTGTCAATATCGTCCTCTATTTTTTAATCCCATATTATTGGCAACTATATGTGACTGATATCTTTTTATATTCTGTTTTTTTTTCGGTTTCATATTTCATTTAGGTTATGTTAATATTATCTTCTTCAATGATTAAATATTACAATGCGGTTTATAAACTTCAATAAAATAATTAAAAATTAATTAATTAAGTCGATTTTATTCATTTTTATAGATTAATTTATTTCAAGAGCTTCTAAATTATTCAGGCATAGACCTTTCCCATTTTTATGGAGAACATCTATATTAGAATAAATGTAACTTGAAATACGTAAATTTCTAAAAATTAATAAAATAAAATTATTAAATAAGCAGTTATTTTAATCAAGAAGTCGAATTTTATAGATGTTCCTCTTCCGCTTCCCTACTCCCACTCCTACCCCCTCACTCTTACCTAACCCCCCCGAAAGTTGATGTGCTCTCTCTTTCCCTCTATTCTGTGTTTACCTCAAGTAATGTAAGTTTGTGTTTAATTAAGTATAATAAAGTGCGATTTTTTTAATAACTTATTGAAGCTTATAAACCCCATTTTAATATATTTTTAATCATCAAAGATAATATTAACAACTCCCAAATCGAAACACGAAACCGAAAAGACACAGAAAATAAAAAGAAATAACGGTAGTAGCTGCGATTTGAACCCGAGACCTCATGGTCAATACGGGACCTGCATTCTATGCCAACTGAGCTACGGTTATCCCAATCCATCCCCCAATTTTTACAGGTATCATACTTCGACTTAGAAAAACTGTCAATATCGTCTTCAATTAATTTCCTTACCTTTTCATAATTATAAGATTTTCCCTGAGGTCCTGGGTTCGAATCTCAGCTGGTACCGTTATATTTTCCTTTTATGTGTCTTCTTTTATTCAATTAAATTATTTTTAACCACAAAGTGATTGCTTCATGTCAAAATATTGTTACAATGGTGAAGAAATAACCTGACAAAATCCCCGTTGGTCGCCAGAGTTACGGTGGGGAAGAGGGGGAGAAGGACTAGGCAGTGTTATGAAGGAGGAAAAGATGAGTCCCCAAGTTGGGTGCCAGTGTTACGATAGGATAAAAAGCCCCACGCGAGGGCATACAGTGTTACAAGGGGGAGAAGGGGAAGAAGAGTGCTGGGGAAAAGAAGGCAGTATAAACTCACCTCGAGGCCAGAAGCAGGACTGATCCCAGGTTCCACCGCGATTAGCTCAGCTGGTCAAACATTGCATCCCTCATCTCAAAGTCAATAGGTCGGCTGCAGCCTTATAGTCGGGATAGGTAACTAGCTACTCAATAAGAGATTTATACTTTCTATTCAGGGTGTATTTAAAACAAAACATGGGCAGGTAAATTACATGCGGGATTCACAAAAAAGGGAAGTACCTAATCTGATTCCTGACAAATCTCTCCCTGATGGTTCTCCAACCGGACATGTTATTCGAAAAGGCACAGCTAGTAACAACACACAATGAGAGGGTGAAATATAGTAGCTGCTTACATGAGTAAATGGTAATCGGGTGACGCCGACCGCATGCCTGGGTCCCCACGCGGACAGCTTCCGCTGGCTCACAGGTAGGTAATTTACTCCAACACTGATTTTATCAATGAGAGTTAAGCAAAGACTAGGCGTTTACAAGGTGCCGATGTAATGGCGAGCGGCTACGTGCCCAAGGCACGCACGCAGCTGATGGTTCTGTGTTAGGATTAGGAATGATGGCGGCTGATCGCTTCGCGAGCCCACGCCGTCCAGCGGCCGGAAATTATCCCGTGCGCTTGTCTCATTGGTCGAAAAACAATGATGGCCGGCGGAAACTTAGCGGATTGGTTGAAGCGTGACGTTTGGCAACGAGCGGCTAGAGGTAAACTAGTGGCTAGAAGTATTATTCCTCCAATGACTAGAATCTCGTATTTGTGTAACATAACAATATTTTTTATGTTCCTTGTACGTTTTAAAATCAGTATAACATTTTATGGATCATTTTACATATTAATACGTTATGCTCGTAAAGATTTAAAGTTGAAAATGTTATTTTTTTATTCTTCAAATAAATTCAAATTATTATTCAAGAGAACAGTGAGTTGCAAAAGTATTTTTTCATGAAAATGATAAGGACTCTATCGGGCTTGTATCGGCCTCATAAAATGTTTATGTCGGTTTAGTTTTATGGCTGTTACTTTGGTACTTTGATATACGGAATACAAATGAGTCGAATAAACCCTGAAAAGTTATCGTTTATTAAGTTTATCTTGTCAATACAACAAGAAATCCATAATATTAAGTGATTTTTTACAGGTTTCGGCAGCGAATAGCTGTATAAAATGTAATCTTTAATACGTTTCATATTTCATGTAAAGTCAATAGAGTTTTGAGAAAGTGGATGAAATATGTACATAAGTGTATCAACGATCGCGAACTACTTAATATTATGGATTAATATTATAGCCGTAATAAATTTTTAAAATTAATTAAAATACTTGATACGTTACGTAGGGATATCTAAAATGGAAAATATATTAACACCAAATACAGACTAACACCGAAATCACTGAACTGCACTTAAAACACCTCACCTTACAATTTTTTTTTTCTTCAATCACATCAATTAAAAATAATTCAATATATTGTTAATAAAATCCTCAGCACGGGAAATCTCAGTGAAGATATAATTATTTGTTAGTTTGTTATAAAAAATAATATAATAAAACATTATTAGTATTATAATTATTAATTGTTTTTGTGTTCAATTCGTAGAACTCTACTTGATTTTTTTTATAAATTCAATGTAAATCATGTTTAATGATGTTATTAGTAAGTTCTATATATTTTTTTATTGTTGAGACAGCTGTTTCGGCGATAAATGCCATTTTCAAATAATATTTAAGGTGAAATTATTAGGTGTTTTTAAGTTAATAAATTATTATTAATTAATATTATCGGAGAAAATTAAGGCAAACTGTAAAAATTGTATTGTCGCGCTGTCAACATTTTATTGATTTTTTACGATTACGATTTTTTCAAATATTTTTTAAACGTTTTTCCACTTTTTATTTTTGACCTGATCGGTTTCAGCCTATCGCATAAAGATTCACCCAGAAAACCCACTAATTACCCCTTCCTTTTTGGTCGGCTCCCACTTCAACACCTAAATATTCATGTCTATAATTATTTTGTATCTTAGTTTAGTCTTAATATATTCCTGACGATGGAAGAGTACTTCTGTAACCGGTCGATTATTACATTAAATTGATGTGGTTCAAAACAAATTTATGCGTTCTTATTATAATTATGGCAAGCCACAAAGTAAATATATTTTACGAATATGAAAATTACATAATTTCTCTTCTTTCGTCATTGGTTTTTGTTTTGCGATCTCCAGCCTCAGAACCAATATCCTATCACCAATCAAGGACATAACGTGATACAAATAGACAATTCTCACACAATTCTGGTCGAAAACCTAGTGGATTCTTGTCGCTCAATCGCAACATTCAACTAGGTATCTAGTATCTACTGCAGTTTCTTCGAAAGCGTTATTTCTCCTTATCTTGGCACGTTCCGTTATAGCCAGTCGAACTGAAGTTTGCAGCAGTGTCTCCGTGTGTCTTAACATTTTCAATTTCACCAGGAATTTCATTAACTCGTGTGAGTTTTGCTTTGGCTGTTTATCTAGCTCAAGAACAGCTCTTAATTCAGTTAGACGGGAAATTTTCCGTCTTTAGAATCGACGCGTGTAGGTTATACGGTAAATCTCTTTTGAACTATATAATCAACCAATTTTAATTTATTAGTGATAACCACTTATTATTTTAGTAAAAATAATAATATTTAATAAAATAAATTTATATGCATTATTTACAATTAACAGTTTTATAAAAATTAAGAAGAACTTAAATCACTGTAATAAGATATTTGTTATATTATTGAATGTGTTTATCACAGCCATAGTTGACTTGAACATGCATACATCATGTTTAACACTTCATAAATGAAAAATAATTATTAGAAATAACTATTCAGATATTATGTTTTGTTTTTTTACAAAGTAAATTTTTTATAATTTTTTTTATTTATTTGAAACACAAGTTATTTACCAAAACAAAGTAAGAAAGCTTTGACTGCCCAACTGGGAACAAATTCCGTTTTAGGACAGTCAAATTGACAAGCTTAGTTCATATTAAGTGCGATTATATAAAAATAGAAAGGAAAAAAGCTTATAATAATAATAATAATAATAACAAAGCATTTATATATCGTAGTTTTGTGTTGTTTCACCTCAAGTGCGCTTTACTATGAATAAACTTAAAATGATTAAATAACTCTTTTCAGTGGTATCCTACAGTGCTACTTTTACATTCTATTTATACCATCTTAACATATTACATACATTCCTGATTATTCTTAATACTACTCCTACAGTACTCCTTAGATGTATATTCATAAAAAAATTACAAAATATTATACAGTATTATACATATGGCTATACAAAAATAACACATTCACAATATTACTACAAAAATAATAACATTTTAAGACAGGAGTCGGGTTATGTTCAGCAATAACGGACTTCACATAAAAAATAAAAATAAAAATATATATACAGAGGAAACCGAAACCAAACAAATACCAGAGGCTTGAGGAAATGACATTTTACAATAAATTGAATAGAAATTAAAATTTATAGAAAGTAGGATTTTTTAAATAAGTTTGTTTTTAAATCCCGTTTAAATTTAGTCAATTTCTGAATATTAGTAAGAGCTGGGGGAAGTTTATTCCAAATGAGAGGGCCATTTACACGAAAAGAGCGATCAAAGTAGACGACTCGATTTGACCTTGGAAGTTCAAAGTATTGAAATAGTATGGTAATGTTAATATATCTAGAAAAAAGTATAATAATTAAGTATAAAGAAATGAGAAGAATAATACAGAAGAAAAAAAATTTATACAAGATAATTTAATTTAGTATAATAATTAATATGCAATAATATTTAAATTCAAAAAGATAAGAAGTATAGATTAATCGTTTACGTATACGAAATAATTTGACTATAGTATAATAGTTAAGTACTTATGGAGAGATGAGAAAAATAAATATTATACTGTAAACAATTATGTATGTGTGTTTGATAGGTATTGATTTGTGCCATGAGAAAAAAATCATTTAAAATTGAGTACTAAAAAAAATAAATTATTGAGTAATATTGATAAGATTGAGTTACGTATCACTCAGCTTTACGAGCCGACGACAAAACTCAGTAAGAAAAACATTCCCTGGTTACGAATAACCTGACAATATTTTAAAATCCCCTACTACAATCACAGTAATCGAAAGATGTTGCTTGTATCGTGATGGGGGACTTAGCCAGCTGAGGAAATTGAACTCACGACGCCTGGATGGAACCCAAACAAGATGCCAACTCTGCCACTTATCGGTCAACATATAATATGTATTTCATCTTCCTCTCTCTCTAAAAATAATAAACAATACAAAAGGCTGTTTCTCAGTGACGTTTGACAATTTCATCACTATCAAAAGTAAATACATATGCACCAATATACATAATCCTAAGTTTGTGTTTTTTCGGTAAATTTAAATACTTATTCTTACTGCGATTGTCATTTTTTAAAATAATATTGTGGTTTCCAGTGGAAAATTTAAAGGATCTTAGCTCGGGGTGGAAATAACTGGTGAGCTTTAAATCTGATATAGGAATTTGCCGCAGAAACTTTTGTATCTCTAGACTATTCTCTGGAGTATTGCGTTTGCGAGTCTTATTGGGACAGTCTACCACAGGAAGACCAAGTTTTAGAATTATTGTATTAATTTCGTTTTTCAATTTTAACTTCTGTGTTTCCATTTGTTGGTCGTTAACAATGAACATATTCGAACCTCGGAACTTTATCTGTTCTGAGATTAAAACACCGGAAAGTTAAAAAATAGATGAATGTTTTGTAAAATAGTGGAATCATCAAAAAATATACTTCTTAGTTTTTCTTGTGTTTTTTCACATAAAAAATATTATGACGACCTTACAATTTGAGTTTGAAGGTCACGAAATAATTTTTCTCAAAGTCCTTTAAAAGATAAGGTTTTTTTATATTTTCTCCAAACAGGAGGCCCCGAGGGAAATAATTTCCCTCAAGGCCTATGTCATCTTTGGGGATGCTGTGTGGAGTGTCTTTTGGAGGATAGGAAGAAGTGACCCTGGTCTTTAAGAAACCCATGCTATAGGAGGGTGGACATACAGATGCCGGTAGATCATTCCACAGCCGAGCTGTTGAACACAAGAGTTAGTCGTAAAAGCCACCCATTCTAATGTGACAAATGTCAACCTTGTACAAATGTTTGGCGCGCGTTTGGCGTTTTTCTCGACTGTACACCGGTGCCGGGGAGATCAATGACGCTAGTTCCTCAGAGCGTTTTCTATTGCAGTATCGGTAAAACGATGACAGTTTTCCCACCTGACGTATGTGCTGCAAAGATTGCAATCTGTTTGTTAAGATAGGGGGGTCTATCAAATCTACCGCTAGTTTCTGCACATAGTCAAGGGTTTCTTTCAGATATATCGGGGATCCCAACCAGAGGTAATTGCCAAATTGTACAGTGGGGCGCACTTGCAATTTGTACAGGGTCAGCAGTTGTGTACTATTTACGTATCTGCGGTTCCCCGTACAGTATGCCCAGTTTGTGAGAGTCTTACTTTACTCTAGCTTCTACGATAATTGAATGTATTATAATATTCTGAAGAATATGGCATTTTTTATTTATTTTTGGACAGATACATATTATGAGTTAATGTGGATATTTCAATACTGCAAACTGAATGTAGTTAAAATGCAGGGTTGAAATTTTAAACAAACTGTTAAATATATATGACCTTGGAACTCAGCAATCGAGAGATTTCTTCTCATTTCAACGTTTGCCATCACAACACAGGTTTTATTATGTGCATTATTTTTTATTAATTAAATTTGATGGAACTTACAGAAATATTGGTTATACGTTTAAAATAAAAGTGATTACAGACGATCCAACTTGCGGCACTTAACATGTCGGATACTATATGAGTAAAATCGCCGACTGTATTATTACTATTCCATCGTCGGACCCGTTATAACAGGATCCCTTTCAACTTGCTGTACCCCCAGCAACTTGAATCGTCTGTAGTCGCATTAAAAAAATACGCACTAGAAGTGTCTTACACGTGTATTTAAGTGACTTAATACCTTTCAGTTATAGTCCCACGAGAGCCAATAAAAATACAGCGCTCTGTCTCTCCTACACTTCCTGCTTTGTATATTGCCATTACATTAGATCGAAAAAAAATTATGATCATTTTTTTTTGTAGTAGAAATTGAAGGCCCGAATGGACAGACTTTTGGATCACCACGAATTACGCCCACATAACATTATTTGTATTATTTCTTATTCTATAAAATGTTGATAAAAACATTTTGTATCTTTCAAACAACACATTAGACGGCCTCCGTGTTGAGTAATCATGATCCTTGGCTACGAATCCGGAGATCGCGAGCTCAAATCCTGGTATGCGCAAGTAAAGTTTATTTGATTGAATTGTTATTTCACAATGTATTAATTAAAAATAATATGTAGTATGTTAGCAGCACGTCCCAGAGTTATATATATATGCAGTATCGCCCTAGTGAAATACCACTATTCAGAATTGAAACCTTCCTTCAAATTTCATTAGCCGTGTTTGGGAACCAGATCAGAATAGTTATGCACTTCCCCACCTTTCTCCTCATCATCTACTTCCTGTTCCTACTATATTCATCCCCCCAATTGGGGATACCATAGTATCACCGGCTCCAGACGATTGGGAGCAGTTGGGACCCTAGTGTGGGACTCACATAAAAAAAAATCAAAATCCATTGGAGAAAACTCCTGAAATAACGTTTTTGAGTCTAAGAAGTAAGAAGCCTACCTAAATAGAATCTGTAAGAACATTTAGATAACATCCTACCATCGAAAATGGTTTAAGATTTAAATCGATCTCTACTTTCCTCGAAAATTACATGTCACAGTTCGAAGCGGTTTTATTAGCACCGCATCAAGAAACACTTTATGCCTCCATCTTCTCTCCATTTCCCCTTCCCTAAACCACCCTTAAAGTCTTCGTTCAACCCAATCATCAATCTTCTTGAGGTCGTTCTACCTGACGCGGACGCATTCAAGAAAATAAACCCCCGATTTAAGAAAATGATCAGTTCTGAGGGATGTTCATTGGCTCATATAAATAAAGGGGAGGAACTTTAATAAGGAAAGGATTTTTTTATTTAATGCTGCATTATATTCAAACTGCTCGGATCCACCGAGGCTATAGTTTCGTGCGAACTGGAAAACTAAATTACCTTTACAGAAGCGAGAGAATAGAGAATTTTTTTTATTTTTATTGTATAAATACTTATTTTTTGAAATATTGTTAAGGTTTTTATTTAAGATTTTATCAATTTAATTTGGTTCATATCCGTTATTTACAGCAATTTGTTTTATTATTGGAAGTCCAGACAGAAAAATATCATTAGATATTGGGACATTAACTAAGCGATGTATCATGGATTGGAAGGCGGAATGCTTGTAAGTTAAGCATTGTCTTACAAGATATTGGGCATTGTAAGACAGGGTGATTGGAGGTATTATGAATTATTGTGTCGGTATAGGTGAGTTTGCGGTATACATTAAAATCAATTTTATTGTTCATGACAGAAAAGGTTAAATGCAAAAAGTTTAAAGTTGCATTGGCGATTTCAATTGTAAATTAAAAATAATTATGAAAGGAATTTAAAGGGTTAAGAAAGGTGTTGAGTTGACGTTCGGATCCTGACCAAATGCAGAAAATGTAATCCACGTACCGCTTCCAAAGCAAAGTATTTTTTTTATGGATGTCGAATTTAAAACGGGTGTTTCCAAATCTTTAATAAATGCTTCATTCATTAGGATGGTAGGGTCTCCCATAGGTAGTCCTTTTTGTTGATATATGACGGTATCATAATGAAAGTAATTTTGATTTAAAACTAAATTAAATAAACGAGTGAGGTCGTTAGAAAGGTTCGTAGGCAATTTAGAATCCTTTGGAAACAATTGTTTTTCTGAAATAGGCACATTGGGGAACAAATTAAAAACATCAAAGGACACAAATTTGGCATTACTGGGGAGGACTAAATATTTCAAGGAATTGATCAGTTCATAAGAGTTCTTAATTGAATATTTGGGGGAAACACATTACCATTATTAAATATATCGGTTATTAATTACGGTAAGTAAAAACTTCGGGAATTACACGAAGAGGTGAATTTATTTTACGAATTTTGTGTTCTTATGTATATCTATGATGCGTGTTAAATATGAGAATAATTTTGTACCATAGGTTGAAGGTTAAATTTTCACACTCTGTAATAAAAATATTTTAAGACGTGTCTGTCTGTAAATACGGGGGATAACTAATAGTTTTACAATAGCGTTTTGAACCATTTAGATTTGTTTGGGATTATTATTATTTCATATTATTAATCCATATCTTACAAGAGATATTTTCAGTGACATAAATTATTCTCAGAGTTACAATTGGCATAATAAAAAAAATAAAAAAATAACTCAATATTGTGAGATTACACGATCGTGGAGGCCAGAACACAGGTGTTTAAAAACCAAACCTAAAAAAAAAACACCCTACATAATATAATAATGTAAGTTTACAGTGGTATGTATATAAAGTAAAATAGAAAATAATATAATAGCAGTTATAAAGTGAAGTTTCACATAACCTGCCTCACTTGGCTAGCCTGTGTTGAGGCAGTAATTTTGAAAATTATTTTATAATTCCAATGAATATACACTTGTATTAATATATCCTCCGTAAAAATTTAAATCAATACTTTTAAACCTATCCTGTCATTAATTTTAATCCATTTTTTTATGTTGTGTTTGAATTTTTTTGTGAATGAAATTTTTAATGCTATATCGAAAAATGTTGAAAATTTTAATCGGAAAGTTCCTAAAATTCCGTTGCCCAAAAGAAGTATGAGTTACAGGAATCTAGAGTAAATCTTTATTGGTATTTCTATTTTACAATAAATAATAAATGGTGAATATACATAGATAGACTGGTATTAGGAATGACACATAGTACAGGTAAGTTAAAATTTTTATATTAATGATGTTAACAGTATTGAAAATGATAATCTGTATCAAGTATGGGAGAAGTGAAAGGTTGATAGATAAGGCATAAAAAGTAATGGGAGCAGCTTTTAAGCTATTTCGTGACATGGGCCAAAAGAATGTCACAAAATTATCTGTAAGCGATATTGAAAATGTCAACGGTCAATGGCCGCATCGTTGAGCAGTTGAGTCGTTCTGCTGATTGGCCTGTTCTGGCAAATAGGGCTAAAGTAAAATGGGTGGAGGAAGAGGAAGGTTAGAAAATGCTAAACTATTCAGACCTGTCACCAAATATGGCTTAACCTACTTCAAACAACATGCTAGCTTTCGATTCTTAAAAAATCTAAAACGAATGACGAAAACAAAAAGTTGTCCAAAGGAAGGAAGCTAGCAGTACACAATGAAGTGCTGATACCAACCCTAATGTATGGCAGTGAGTCATGAAACTGGCAGAGGAAGGATGAAAGTAGACTGAATGCCGTAGAAATCAGATCTCTGAGACGAATGTGTGGTAAAACCATGTATGATCGTGTGAAAAATGTTGAGATTCGTAAATAATGCAAGGCTGATGTAAGCGCAGTGAGCAAGATTAAGAAAGGGACACTTAGATGGTTTGGGCACGTAGAGCGAATGAATTAAGAAAGGAGTGTAATGAAAATATATGACGCGAATGTGAATGGAAGAAGAAGTACGGGACGACTGAGGAAGACATGGCACGATCAAGTAAATCAAATACTTGAGTCGGGCCATGTCAGAAGTCGAAATAACAGAAGAGAATGTATGAGACGTTGTATAAAAGTGAATGAAGCAAGAAGTGTATGCCAAGGTCGAGTTGTTTGGCGGTCCTTCCTCTCTGTCTACTCCTGCGGGGATACGGCGTGATGGTTAGTTAGTTAGTTAGTTAAGTTCAATTGAAAAAATGTGCTTATTGCAAATTCTGTTTGTTGAAAAATGGATCAAGTTATTTATTTATTTTTTAAATAAAACAATAATTTTGTTTACATCACTTTTGTTTATACTTTAGCCAACCGGGTTTCGCTACTACCGTAGCAGTTACCTGCTGATCTCGCACCCTTGGCCCTCCACTCGCCTGTTTTTATCAATCTATAACACATGTGTATCTTAGTTCATAGTTTAGTTGTATACTGCCCTGAAGAAGCTACGGTAGTAGCGAAACCCGGTTAAAATAAAAGTGATGTAAACAAAGTTATTGTTTTATTTTTTAAATTATAATGTCACACTAAGTCACTAAGTTACCGCTTCATATGAAAATATAAATTATTATTTATTTGCCTTTGCTTTAATCCCATGCCCCCTAAGTCTAAGGTCGAAATATTAAATACGTTGACTACATTTTAAAAAAAAATTACTTTGAGTAAATACAGTATGAAATTATTATTTTTTATTTTTTATTATTATTTCCACTTCTTGTGGAATGTTAGTAACTTAATCAAAAAATCACCATCCTTGTAATGCAGATTGATATTTTTTACTTGTCAATAGCGACAACAAAAATAATAAACGTTTTATTTAAATTCGAATTCCGATTTACTTTTGATTTTACTGTACAGTCCCCTGACAATTTATTATGGCCACCTCGAAATAGTATTATTTTTTTACAAAATATCTGATGCATTTTATTCCTCATTTATTTACTTACTTTATTCAGAAGCATTTTAATGAGGTAGTGATATGTTTTAACTGTTAAAAAAATGGCAAGTTTATTATTGTGATAGCAACACCGTTATTCTGGGGGCCATATTGTTTTACATCAGTCCATATTCTGTCGCGTTAGAGTGAGCTCGTGTTATTTTTTATTTACGATTATTTTAGGTTTTGTAAAGGAAGTAGACAAATTAAGAAGACAATGTGATATTTTAACTCAATGAAATATGTTTTTTTTAAGTTTCTGGAACGTTTTGAATATTTTCTTTTACTTAGTAAAATTACAAAATTTACCTAATTTTATGTTTGTTAATTTTTTGCCATTGGAAAGAGTAAAAACCTAACACTAAGAAAAATAGCTAGTTTGAGTACACTGTTGAGGGAAACATCATGTTCCTTAAATAATGGTATTAAAAAAACAAGGCCTGAAGCTAAGATTTAGAGAAAAAATTTGGGTGGCTATAATAAATTGTCGGGGGACTGTAGTTTCTACGTTTCTTAAATTATTTGCAGCCAAATGGCTTGATACTTAGGTACGCAGCATTCGTCTATAAATACAGCGTGGCGTAAAACTACCGTTATGGTTTGAATGTTTAATAACTTTTGAAATTTTTTTATGTTTTTTATTTTTATTTCAGAATTTTGTGAAGAAAATTTGGGAATTTGGAAAAGCGATCAACAATTGTTGAATTTTATTTTGAAAATCAACGGTCAATTGTTTTGACGGAGCGTGCTTATCATCGTTTTTTTTAATGTGCGTACTGGACCTTCAGCACCAACAATAAACCGCCTGGTTGCAAATTTTTGACAACATGGTACAGTAAGACACCTTCCATGTATCGGAAGACCACGTACGGTCCACACGGAAGAAAATATCCAACGTGTTGTGGATAGTGTGCAGGACAGTCCAGAAGCATTAACAAGAAGACGTTCGGCACAACTGGGGCTATCGCGGAGGTCCGTTCAGAGGATTTTGGCCACATTGCACATGTAACTTGTGCAAGAATTGAAGCCAATAGACTACCAACAAGGGCTTGATTATGCCACTTCATTCCAAACCATAACGGTAGTTTTGCCTGTATTATTAATAATCCATAGTTGTCAGCCTCAATACCTCATCACATGTTGTTTGTCAAACATTAATACACAGTACTTGATTAAGTCACCTAATCATTAATTTGCGGAGAATATGTCATGCAGAAATTATCTTGCAACTAAGCGTCCGGGTATAAATATTTGAAGCAGAAGCACCGTTGTATTATATTGACACGATAAATCTTGGCTAAAGCGAAGGAAACATAGTGGTGAAAATATAATTGATTGTAGTTTTTCAGTATTGTTTCAAACCACAAAGTGATAATTTTAATGAATTTTACATTGAATCCATTTATTTCACCTGTTAATCGATCTGGACAAACAGTACATTTCATCAGAATATTTAATTAAAATAATAATAACGTTTTACCCAGTGGTTTTGTGGTTCGTGTATCATAATGTTTTAATTATATAATAATTAAATCATTATTATACTGTTATTGTTTGTTATATAATTTTAAATAATTATCAGAGAAGACTTTTAGTGATGCCTTGTTGAAAACCCCGAATTAACGATTATAATATGTATTTTGTTTTTCCCGATGAGGAGTGCTACGCTTCTGAAACATGTAGATATTTATATATGACAAACAGTGCTTTAAATAAAATTCTTAATTATTATATTAAAATATGCACTAAATAATACGAAAATACGATTATAATATATAATAAAAAATATTTAAAATATTATAACTAAAATGATACAACCTTTTTCGCATCGGTGATTCTATAGTCTCACCGGTTTCGGACAATTATACGCTATCCACATACAAAAAAAAATGAAGATCTAGGTTCTCTCACATAAAACCTTTTTTTTGTCATCTCTAATTCCCTTCCAATCAATACGTTTCCCAATACTAAGGGTCAAATATATTATCACTACATCCAAGGCTAAAACATTTCTTATGTGGAAATTGAAAAATCTTGACCAATTAATTTCGTCATGATATATTTACTACGAACTCTCTGTTATTTTAATGCGAACCGATGTATCATTAAGAAATCTCATTAAGCTCCCGCAACACGATGTGCGTTGTTCCGATCCGATTGGCAATTATTGTAAAAAGAAAATATTATCTTCGCGTTCGATTATTTGATAATAAGCAATTTATTAAATACACTCGTTGGTACTTTAATCGTCCTATTAATCTGACATCTATTATGTATGTGGAATTATTATGATTGAGTAAATGACTGTTGAAAAAAAATTGCAGAAAACTATGTACTCGTAGGTATTTTTGTGAATAAAAACTTGACTTGGTTAATTTAAAAAAAAAAGATTTCAGAATTCATGTTCGTAAACATAAAAAAAAAATGGAATGTTTGAGATGTTTTCTATTTTTACGAGAAATAATTTAATATGCTTGGTACGGAACTTGATAAATAACTTTTGATTTGGGTAAACATCAGATTGCTGAATGGAAAGCACGTAATAGGCGCAGTGCTGATAGCTCTATCGTAACCTTGTCCTCCTTCTAACAAACGACTAATATAACAGAAAGAGTGATACGTAGCAGGATACTACGTTATAATATTATGTGTCATTTGTGTCTAGTTAGTTGTAGGCACAGTTGTGCCAAAAACCGATATGATACTTGATCTACGCAAAGTTACACAAAAAGTTAAGGGGATCGGCTTCGCGGCCTGTTTCATACAAAACCCTGAAAAAGGTTCAGGCAGAACTGAAACCGGTTGGTTTATGTATCTTATAAATTGGTGTTAAAAAAAAATATTTTTTAATCAAATATAATTCGACGGCCTCCTTGGTCGAGGGGTAAGGCTCTCGACTACGAATCCGAAGGTCGCGGATTCAAATGCCGGCGTGCGCAAGTAAATTTTATTTAATTAATTTGTGTTGTTCCACAATTATTTAAATAAAAATAATATATAGTATATAGTATATGCGCACGTTCAAGAGTGGAAGATACTCTCAGTATCGCCCTGGTGAAAGACCACCATTCAGAATTGAAACGTTGCTTGAAATGGCTTTTAGCCGTGTTTGGTAACCAGATCTGAATAGCCAGGTATTTCCCCACCTTCCTCTTCCCCTTCTCCTTCCTCTCCCCAATACCTTCAGCCTCACAACATTCCGCAAATGGGAATGCCATAGTCTCACTGGCTCCAGACGGTTGGAAGCAGTTGGGACTCTTGTGCGGTATTCATATATAAAAAAAATAATAATAATAATAACAAAGCTAGATTAAGATTTAGGTTAGAGATCAATTTAAGATTGCTGCACAAATCTAGAAACTAACTTAAAAGTTCAGAACTAATATTTCGTCGAGTGGCAATTAAAAGTTGCCGGTGCTGTCAACTGATTTGACAAGTCTCTAATTATTTCAATATCTTAGTAAATACAACACAGAGTTCTTATTTAAGAGGAACGGCTGTGCGGCCTGTTTCACAGTAAACTTAATTTTGAATTTGAGGCCAAAATACTCACCCAAGCCTAATGATCTTTTTTTTTCATCAAAAAGTAAGGGAAATATCTAGTACGGATTAGAAGTAATTTATTTATTTTTGTTTTACATTATGAAATATAGGCCATTAAAGGAATTGATATTTCGCGTTTTTAGAGGCACCTTTAGCAATTATTTAGGGGATAAAAGTGATTTAAAAAAAAAATTACCACAACTGCTTTGAAAATATAATTAAGCATAAAATAAAAATAAAAATAAATAAGCATTATGGCGGACTTTAAATTAAATTAAAATGGCCGATTTACGTTGGAATACAAATTTGCCGTAAATAAATTAAAATATCGACCCGTAAAAACGTTTTATTTTTAAATGTTTAGTTTTCATATTTTTATTTACGTAATCATATTTAAATAGCAAATATGATATATATTTTTTAAAAACAATAATAATTCCAACCCGGAAATAATTGTCTAAATTGATCTAAAATAATGAAAATTGATTTTTTTTTCATGGCATATACTTCATAATTTAAAACAAAAATAAATAAAATACTTCCCATCCGTACTAGATATTTACTTTTCCTTTAATTTAAAAAAAATATATATCATTCAGTTTGGATGGGTACTTTGGCTTCAAATCCAAAATTAATTTACGTATAAAACAGGCAGCGCAGCCGTTCCTCTTAAAATCGGTATTTAGGGATATACTGTCATAATGCTGGGCTATTTAAAATATTAAATTATTATTTGTATTCATCAATGGAAATATTTCTTCTTTTTGAAGAAAAAGCCGTAAACCCTAAGTTTTATTGGATACACCTTTTCAATAAATACACTGTTATTAACGGGGGAATTAGTCAGTTACCCGCTGAAATTATCAATCTCGATCCGCCAGACTGATAGCTGAGCTTTCTACCAGTTATCAGTTACAATAATAATACACCGATAGAAAATATTAATTTGACAATGTCCGCGCTAGGAAGTCCTCGATCTGGCCCAAGGTTGTAAGTCTTGGACTTATCGCGAAAATCTAGAAGCAGTTCTGTGATTTTTAACTTTGACGGCCTCCATGGTCGAGGGGTAAGGCTGTAGACTAAAAATCCGAAGGTCGCGGGTTCGAATCCCGGCGTGCGCAAGTAAATTTTATTTAAATAATTTGTGTTGTTTCACAATTAATTCATCTAAAAATAATATACGGTATATTTGCTCACGTTCCAGAGTGGAAGATATTTTCAGTATCGCCCTGGTGTAAGACCACCATTCAGAATTGAAACGTTGCTTGAAATGACTTTTAGCCGTATTTGGTGATCAGATCTGAATAGCCAGGTATTTCCCCACTTTCATCTTCCCTTCTCCTTCCCCTCCCTAATACCTTCAGCCTCACAACATTCCCCAATTGGGGATGCCATAGTCTCAATGGCTTCAGACGGTTCGGAGTAGTTGAGACTCTTGTGCGGCATTCATATAAAAAAAACTATCATTATAACACTTTTGTATATTTTTAATTATTAATAAATTAAACTTTTAATGAGGGTTGAATCTTTGTGCAATAAGTTAATAAAGGCTGTTTATTTACTGAGAATTTCGTGAGAATAAAAAAGAATCATGCTGTTGATGTTACTTGGAACATTGACATTTTAAACCATAGAAAGGTACAATGACTTCAATTTGGGAAATTGTCTATTTTTGAATGGGTTCGCTACACTAAGTTAAGAACTGATATTTACTATAAGAGTAAATATAAATAGAAATGATTGAAACAAAGTATAAAATATGATGAAAAATTAAATGATAATCTTGCTATAAAAACTAAACAGATACTTTGTGAATACGTTATTCTTTCGAATAATCTAAGCTCGCATGAACTAAACAGGGGTCGTTCTCCCTTTAAAACTAATAAAATCAATGGAGATTACCAGTTGAAAACGTAGAAGCACGTACCTGTATACCTGGCATTTCAAATCCATTGACCTAAACCTAATCCTAAGCCATTCCACGAAACATTAGATACTAAATGTTGATTTTATTACCTCAGATAAAAGCACGAATAACCGTCTAATCTCTTTTCATTGCTAATAAATATCCGCGCTTTGGTTTTCTCGATGAAAAAAAGCACGAAAGCAGCAGTTTATATCGTTATATCTTTTTGCTATTGTTCTGTTAATGTATGAATGACGGTTCCCCATCAGTCTTGGCCGTTATTTCTGCTTTGATTTATCATTTAATCCCCTATCTATCTATACCTCACGCACGAAATTCGGGTCAGTGTGGGATTATAGAAATGTCGTTAATATTAGAATGATGAAGGTTGGCCACAAATAATTATTCTTCTTCTGCCTGAGCCTTCTAGTGTCCAACTTTGGACGCCATCACGCCATTTTTACGCAATTTTTTATACAAATCTACAGTTTTATTCTGAGCGTGACGAAATTTTGCACAATTGACCTTCAAAATTTGAAACATATCACTGTCTAAATGGGATTTTTATAAATCACCCCATCCCCCTTTCCCACCCCTTACAGCAGAATTTTAGTACTTATTGAAAATGTACATACTTGAGGTTCAAAATAAGAGGATAATTCCTGGGTAGGAATAGGGATAGGGGTAGGGATACGGGTAGGTATAGTAGTGGGGGTAGGGGTAGAAGTAGAGGTACGGGTGGGAATAAGGGTGGTGATGGGGTAGGGGCAGAGTTTGGGAGAGTAGTAGGTTTATACGTGGGGTAACACATCACATTCTCAAAACTTTCCAAAGGCCGTAAAAATTCATGACTTGTGGCCTCAGGCATCAAGAACTTGGACAGCTTTTTCTGTCTAGAGTTTTTGGGTTACCTCCATTTTTTTTAGCTCGATCCGTATTTTTACCAAAAATTTCTTAAAACAAGATACGACGCCGTAATGTTTTTTTTTTCGTTTTAAAGAAAAAGGTGCTCATTAATTCACCGGCGAATCCAGGTAGGAACCTATAAATCTTAGTGTTACCTCTGATTACACACGTATGGCTTCAGATGAAAGTTTGTTAACGATATGTGATAAACTTGTTTCTAGCAACAGCAATAAAAGCATTTTTTGTTTTTTTTTTTTAATCTTTGTTTTTGGCAGACCCAGGGAATTTTTTCTTTATTTTTATTTAACTTTGCTATGCTGTCTGAAATTTTGAGAACTTAAAAATCCTAAAAGATTCCTAGAATTTTTTTTCACACAAAGCTATTTAATAAAATGTTGTCCGAAATTTGAACGAATAATCACACATTGAAATGTTGCAGTACATGCGTGTATCATGGTGAACTTTTCATAACATATTTATATGGCAACTAGTCAATCAACACATTCTCTCTAACTTCGCAATTTTTTTTTATCCGTCCGGAGCTTGATGCTGAGTAATAGGCCTTGGTCAAAATTCGAGATTGAAAAAGAGAGGGTGTTTTTTTAATTATCTAAAGTTGTTTTATTTAGCACTTTTAATTACATGTTTTTTAATCGCTGGCAAATATCATGACATTTATATTATAGTAACTGACTGACTAACTTTTGTTTTCCTCCACAATACATTATAATATACCTGCAGGTAGAGTGGATGAAACGCCCCAACACAAAATGCCTTTTCATATATTCTTTATCTTGACGACAAACATACTCTCCTAATATTGCGACTTCCGACATTACCAGACTCGAGAACTGGAAATTTTTCTTTTATATTTTTGGAATACCTCTTATTAATTATATCATGCACTGCCACGTTATTATATATGGGTATTAAGAGACGTCAAACTTATATTTATCAGTGATTCCTGAATTTATTTGAAGTAAAAATGTGCTAAAATGAAATTTGGATCTGTTTTGATAGTTAGGGTCGAGGTGGAGGGTAGGGCGGATATTCGACTAAGTGACCACTGGCGACATGTGAACTTTTTTTGGTAATATTTGAAAAAAAAAATCCACAAAAATATCACCGAAAAACAAACATTTTTTAAATATTTTTTTACTTCAAATAAGATCAGAAATCATTAGTTTAAGAAAGTCAGGTACTTATTTTGATATCCTGTGAAATCCTTTTTCGTCCATTTGCTTTGTGTAGATGTACACATTTTTAAAGCATCCCTATTGTCAACTTGCTAACTACGCTGAAATCGAGTGTGAATTATTTTTTTATATCTCATTCGCAAACACACGCCTTTGCGATTCCATTTTGTACAGCCTTCAAAGAAGCAAACAGCTGTGACATGAATTAATAAGATAACAAATCTGTCACAATTTGAGCATTACTAAAAAACATTTGATTGAATAACAACCCATGGCGTACCAACGCCAGCTGTATCGCTTACGTAAACTTTTCTACCAACGAACATCCTCTACTCATTCCATTTTTCTGTCAGTATGACTAGCGTCACTGTCATTTAAAAATAGTGACAAAATATTGGCACCTAATGGAGGAAATCATACTTTGATAGCTATGGATTATTTGACATGTTATGTATTGTTATATCTGTGTACGTCGGTTTACGTCCTTCCCACATTAAACCCGCGTTCTATACTGATAACAATTTAGGTACATTACTAAAAAATACTAAAGATAGAGAACATAAATTAAGCCACTCAGGTATTTACCAACTACGTTGTAATGATTGTCCATCGTTCTACATAGGTAAAACAACTAGAAATATAAATATTAGAGTCACATTTAAGATGCTTAAATAATAATAACTTCTCAGAATTTGCCAATCATCTAATTTCCAAAGATCACACTTTTAACAAGGACACAGGGGTTACAATTCTTCACCGTAACAATAAAAGCAAAAAATTGGATAACTTAGAAGCACTTGAAATTATAAAATCCCTGAATAACAATGCTCGTATTTTAAGTAACCAAATTACCTTATCTTTTAGTCCCATTCTTAATATTTTTCCAATAAATCACTCTGTTCTTCCCGGAAATCCAACAATTACCCCTACCCATTTGCTTACCCCCCACTCCAACACCTAAAATTTATATTTCTTGTCAATATTCTATATCATAGTTAGTTTTAGTATTCTCCTGATGAAGGAAGGGTGCTTCCGAAACCGGTAGAGTTTTAATAAAATAAAAGTGGTCTACAACAAATTTATGTGTTTTTTTATTGTCTTCTTTAAAAATAACTTAGATAGGTAAATATTTCATGCGAAACATTATATAAATAAAATCAAATTAAATATTATGTACCTACCAAATTAAGAATCGTGGCTCCCTTATCAGACACGAGAACTCCTCTTTTATGATAAGGTATACACCACCTTTAATTAAATATTTTTTAAATAAATAAAATAAAAAAATTCTTCCGACACAAAATCGTGTTGGTATTTCAGGTCCAAATTATTTCTTGATATTTCAAAACCTATACAGTAATTTATAATAGTAACGTAATTGAAACAAATGTACCGTATACGTGTCATAAAATCTTTGGGGTCATACAAATAAACTATCTGGTAAACAAGAGGAATCACAAGCAACGTTTTACAAATTGTTAAAAGGCCGTCAATGACTCATATTTATAAAACTGGGACAGTCACCCTGTTCAGGACATGTCGCAAAATTGAAAAAAAAGCTCATTTTCAAAAAGGGTTATGTATTATTAAACTACAGAAAAAATTCAATAACCCGTTGCGTTCAATTTATTTTAATGATTTTATTATGTATTGGGTTTGTTAATTATTGCAATTCACCCACATTTTATTATGCACTAGCTGATGTGAACGCTTGCTCGAGTTTTTGATTTTCGTATAAACTTATAAGGTTATGAATTCTTGCTTTTAGTTTGTGTGCCATAATTGATTTATTTTTGTAACATTACGGCTTTCGGCAGCGGAAATAACAATATTTAAGGTAGAGAGATACTGGGCTGACCTCCGCACATACCGGAATAAATACTTAGTATTATAATTTCTTCAAAAGATTGGTATTCACTTTATGGTTTCATTAACTAACTAACTAACTAACTAACCATCACGCCGTTTCCCCGCAGGGGTAGGCAGAGAGGACGGACCGCCAAACAACTCGATCTTGGCATACACTTCTTGCTTCATTCACATTCATACGACGCCTCATACATTCTCTTCTGTTGTTCCGACTTCTGACATCATTATTAATAAATTAATTATCATTATTAATCTGGTATCATTATTAATAAATTAATTAAAAATTACTTTTTAATCACCACTTTATTTATATATACATACCAACGTGTTTCCGATGAAGTGGTAATAATGAATTAAATATAATTGTTAAACAATTATGTATTTTTAAATGGCTATCCCATGAATTTATTTCTTATATTAATATTATTATTTTTTTAATTTCTAATATAAATTTTGTTATTAGATATTTTATAATTATTTTTGATTAATTACTTACCTACTTAATCAATTTTTATAATTGATCTATTTTTACATTGTTGTGTTCTATGTTTATCAATTGTCTATCTTGACATTATTATTTTTTAATATTCTGTATATTCCTGATGAGGACATTTTCGCTTTCGATACGTGCTGATATGTATATATTAATTAAGTGGTGATTACAAGGTAATTTGTAATAATTTTTTTTAGTATTATATTATAATTATAGGGAACTGGAGAAAATAAAGGAAGTAGATGTATTTCTCAGAGGTAGCGAGGACTCTACAAGGGTTATAGCGCCCATCTAGCCACAATATTCACTCAAGAACGTATTTTATTTTTCATTTAATACCTGTAAATGTATCTATCGTTTTATCAACCCTTGCATAACCTATGGATAACTTTCAAAGTAAACCACACTAAACCACTAACTCTGACAACTAGGAAAACCAACGGGAATGAATGAGATCAACAACATGGCGCAGTCAGTTAGTAGTTAAGTAATTATTTTAGTTAATAACATACAAACGGTGTCCCGCACCTAAGAACTAAAATTTAATTACTTACTTCGCCCTTTGCAGCCACAATGCAAAGCATGAACTTCTAAACTATTTTCCAACTCTCCATACTGACGATATTAACAATAATTTGTTACAGCATGTACGTCCATGATAAATCAATACACTTGAACACACACTGAATTGGCAGACTTTCTAAAAGTGATATAAAGTCAATAACGGCAGTTCTTCTCGACCCTACTGATCAATTGTTGAGCCAAAATTTTGTCTTAACATTCTTCAAATGCACAAATTCGCTCATCCCAACGAAACTCTCTATCAAATTTACAAATCAATTTAGGATACCGATTTTTCTAGATTAAGTTCCCCTCAGAAGAATACTAGTAATAAAAAGTGTCAACGGGGTGAACAAACGTCACCAAATGTCATTATAATTTTATGATGTATTTTATGCGATTCAAATATTGAATGACAAAGATTTGTTTCCATTTTCGAATACCAAAACATGTTTTTTGAATGTTTTAAATATAACTGAATAGGACTCAACTTATTTTACCAATTTTAAGCTGCATTTTTTCTTGTTTTTTTACACATCAAGAAACGTTAAATGTCAAATACATACGAAACGAACAATGTGCTTTGCTGTATTATCAAAAGTCAAGCTAACACTTTATTTTCAATTTATTTTTAACACACAAGATTGTGAAGTATAAAATGTTGGTTTATGTATTAGTTAAATAAATGATATGTATTCAAAATAAATATAATGTTAACTCATCTTTGTTAATTTCATATTGAATTTTTTTACTTTGATATCACTTTATTGTCTGAAAAGTGGGCGGCTACTATTTTATCGTGTATGAAAGTGGAAGGACACTATTTTATATTGAGCGGGCACCTTCATATACAATTTAGGATAAAAAATGCTTGGAAACAGAGCGAATACTTAACAAAACAGTTGAAACAATCGGTGACTCAGCTTGATCATTCGAAAAGTTGGGAAGAACGGCCGAATGAGTAAAAAAAAAAATTGCCCGAAAAGTTAATCTCATCTACCCTAATTAATCTTATTTTTTAAACAAAAAAATGCAAAAACCTAATTTAAAAAAAAATTATTTACGTTAGATTTTGTTTTTGCTCTAGTCTTCTTTTTTAAGTACTTTTAACGACTCTAGATCACTTTTAAAAAGTGTATCGATTCATATGTGTGTTGATCAAAAGCCTATTGATATTTTACCTGCACCGTTCAGTTCAGACGCGTACAGTGGCACGTACGGCACAAAAGGGAGTATTCATTTTACACCGTGCATGAATATGTTCATAGATAATGAAAGGAACTAATTTCACCGTGCCTGCCACTGAGAGCCTGCCTGTGAGTCGAATTTTATCCGGCCAAGAGCAAATCCATATATTCCGTAATTTTGTACATAATTTTATAAATAGTATTACAAAATATTTCCCGTTTAAATATGACGAGAAAAGTAAAGGATACCTTTAAAATGTTTTATTTATTTTATGCTATAAATACAATAATTCTTGCCAAAGTTAGTACCGTTAATATTAAATACTTGTTCTTACTCGTAGTATTCCCCAAAGATTTTTTCGACAGAGTTGATCGTTAATTTTGGATTGGTACAGATTAATATGTAATTATTTATATAACGATACTATTCTTACGATGAAAATTAATTATCTGTTTATATCGTTTTTTTTTTCGTTTCCTATAATTTATTTTTATTCAACTACAATTTTTTATTTATACAAGATAATCTAAATTGTTCTCCACTCTACGAGTTTACCTATATTTCAGATGACATTAATAGGTTAATAATATAATATTCATATCTTCTTCTTTTCACGATAATTTCTTATCAAGGAATAACAATTATTATGGGGGAGAGGGACTATTTAAAAGTAAGAACTCAGAACACAATATGAATTTTAATATTTTTTTTCCAGTAGGTATATTATTAATGTCCAACAATCTGCGTAAATTGTTTTTTTTTTCTCCTTATAATGTTAACGTTTCTTTTAAGGATTTTTATAATTCAAATATTTTTTTTATATATACTCGTACAAGTGTTATTTTATGAGAAAGGAATTTTCTCGTATGCGATAGCCAGAAAACTGCCTTTGTACAACCACCTATTTATTTAGTGTGTTATTTATTAATCAAGACAGAAAATCACTTTTTTTTATTCATTTCAAGTATTCTGGATGTCGGAGAGGGATTGCTTTTTTTTAGATTGAAATTAATGATAATATTATCACGCAATACGATGAACATAATGTTTTACAGAAGAAAAATATTTATTACATATTTAAAAAAATTATATGGTCCATTTATCAAAATCAAATGAAAAAGTTCTCTTTCTGACGGCCCTAAGTGTATTTTACAAAATATTTAAAAATGTTTAATATCCTTAAAAAATACGTTGAAATTTTTTTTTTAAAACGCTTAAATAGTTTTTTTTTTTTCGGTAACATTTAATGTTTTTTCAATGCGGTTTACCAGACCTACGTAGGAGGGTCAGAAAAGGATGCATTTATGATTTGTTTCTGATAAATGCACCTACGTAAATTAAAAAAAATATGCATATATTCATTTTCTATTTAAAAACACTATCTTTTTCGTATTACTTTCGTAATATAATCATTATTTCTAATCGATAAAAAATCTCTCTCTGACGTCTCTCTCCCATTAAACATATTTTTGAAAAGATTTTTACGATATTTACTCGGTATTCTGTTCCTAAAATTTTACATAGAATGTAAATACTATAAACATACTTTCGCATAATCAACATAACATATTTATTTTGCTACCTACTGCGGAAAAAAAGTTAAAAGCTTTAAGTGACAGCAAGTCTAACATTTTCCATATTTCCACAAACTGTCAAATCAGTCAGTCAACACAAAATTTCCACCAAAATGTTATGAAACTTCACTCACAGATTCCACGAGGCGCAGAAAAAGCCGTAGATTATTTTGACAATATTGTACGGCGTACTGGATTCTCACTGCCTCACGTCTTTCAGAGCTTTAAGCTTTAAATTGTCGACCGTGGAGCGAATTAAGCAGTGGCCACCCGCCGGACTAATTTCCTGATTGATAAGGGTTGAATTAGAGCTTTTCTTCGATAACAGAGCTACCTGGTAATAAAGGTTTTGTAACTTCCACAATCTCCGTAATTTATTGCGGCCGATGAATTCTTATTAAATACAAAAGGAAAAAGAAAACAAGAACCTTTATCATTTCATTCTGATGATTTTTCATTGAGAAATGTTTTATCTTTTTATCAACAAACGTTTTTTTATTCTCACAAACTTATGCACAATGTTTACATAGACAAAATGTAACATCTCGAGAATTTATTTTTGCGTAATATAAACATTAAAAAGAGTTTTACACTAGATTTTTTTTTCAGTAACTCCACACAGGAGGCTCTGGGGGAAAAAAATTCCTTATTCATCTTTTGGGATGTTGTGTGGAGGGTCTTTTAGAGGATTGGAAGGAATGAACCTGGAACCTGAAAACACAGAGGCCGGCAGATCATTCCACAGCCGAGCTGTTGAACACATGAACGAGTCATAGAAGCGACCCGTTCTCATATAACAAATGTCAAACATGTGCAAATATTTGGCGCGCGCTTATCGTGTTTCACCTGTACCGAAGGGATCAACGACCCTAGTTCCTCAGAGCATCTTCCATTAAAATACCGAAATAATTATAGAACGGAAGCATTCTTACTTAGCCTAGTAATACAAGCGAGAGGTAAATTTTATTCGCATTTTAAATTAGGCGTTTTTCTTTTATCTGGCATTAATCTTTGTCATTTAGTACTAAAATATTACGATTCCTCATAATAAACGTATTAAGTGTTTAAATTGATCAAAAATATACATAATTCACTCGTTTATTGTGACTGAGAGACGATCGGTAGATTTCACTCAATAGTTCCTACCATACAACGAGGCGTAAAATTTTCGCAAAGAAAAAGATATTAAACTTACCTTCGAGAAAAGGGCATTGCTAAAGAAAACATTACAGAAAAAAAATATTTTAAAGAAAGCTATCACCCCGTGAAAGACGAAAGAAATGTGCGTACATACTTTATTCAAAATGTGTCTTCTGTCTTCAATGGAGTTGATCATGTTGAACAGTTCGAGGTGTTAAGGGCCAGCACTCAAAAATGGCCCTAAACATCACTTTGCAGGTTGCTAACTCTACCAATACCGCAACTGATATATCTTTAAATTCTATATGGGCAGTTAGGAAAATGTATAAGGTTTCAAAAGACAAAATCCTCAAACCGTATTCTATAATTTTATGAAATACATCCAAAAAATATCTGTTAAATCGCTGCAATTTAATAACCGAAAAAAGCAATTTTGAAAGTTTTTTCCAATATTCTACATCATTTTTATAAATAATTTTAAAAAATAAGCGTTTGAGGATGATTGCTTTTTGAAACCTTACACATTTTCCAAATTACCGTACGGAGTTTACAGATAAATCTTTCTTAGTATTTTTTGAGTTAGCATCCTGCAAAGTGTGTATTTTTGGGTGCTGAACCTTAATAATAATCATATTTTTAAACAGACAACATACTTAAAATATTAATTTACAACATTTCTAAAAAAAAAATTAATTTCCTCATTTAATCAAAATAGATTTAGCCAGCTTGATCCACTTAATTAAAAATTAAAATACGGATTATTGGATAGTTCTCAGGACTTATTGGTGAATACCAGTTATAATAAGTTGCCTGAGGAATTGAGACATGTGTGCCCTTTGGATAAATCTTGAAATTATGTCCTGAGATTTTATTTAGAAAACCATTTATCATAGATGCCTCATCTATTCTTCATTGTTCTTAAGCTTTGCAGATTCTGATGTAGGTATCTTTCTCTCTTGTAAAACTTTGTTAAGTATTTCTGTAATTGGAACTGTATTTTTCGAGACTGTACATTTATTTATGTTATTTTCCTATTGTTTATATTTTTGTTTCGTTTTTTGTTTTATATTTTCATTTACATATTTGCCTTGAAAACTTTGTTAAACGTCTTTTATTTATGTGAATACCGCCAAAGATTCCCAACTGTTACCAACCGTCTGGAGCCAGTGAGACTGTGGCATCTACAATTTAGGAATGTTGTGAGGCTGAAGTTATTTGCGAGGAGAAGGAGAAGGGGGGGAAATATCCGGCTATTCAGATCTGGTCACCAAACACGGCTAAAAGCCATTACAAGCAACGTTTCAATTCTGAATGGTGGTCTTTCACCATGGCAATACTGAGCGTATCTTCATAGCGTATATTATTAAATGAATTAATTGTGAAACAGCATAAATTAATTAAATAAAATTTACTTGCCCACGCCGGATTTGAACCCGCGACCTTCGGATTCATAGTCGAGATCCTTACCCCTCGACCATGGAGGCTGTCAATATTAGCAAAAACTAATAGTTCCAAAATGAGTTGAATTGATAACTCATGGGAATGCGACATTGTTGTATGTCTTTAAATAAAAACAATTTAAAAAAAAACCTGTTTTTAAATGGGTAAAAAAGATTTATGGAATCCTGCTATCAGTATTCTTTTTTTGAACCAGGAAATAAATTGGGACTGAGTTGAAATATACAATGCTTCAGAAATAAAGGTTTCATTTTGGACTAATTTTGGGGTTCAAAATAGTTAATTGGTTTAGTTCAATCAAAGTGTAAGACGTTAATTGACATTAGAAATGGGTTGAACTGTTTCATTTAAATATAATGCTTGACTTTCAAAACTTTCGCACCATCACTCCTTCCCTTTTGTGGAATTTGATAACCATTTTAAAAGGTTGTGTGATTTAATTTAGCAGTTGTCCTTAACAAAGAGCGTCTCTGAAATGGAATAACTTATTTATTAAGAACAGGGGACGATTGTTGAACTGATGTTTTGACAGCAATTGAGTAGGATGCTACATAAAATGGTTTAATGCGATATGGTAGTACGGTAAAGATAAGAAATCTCAATTTAAACATGTTACGTAAATGGTAATCTCTTTAAATTATTAATAGTTATTTTGTATACACCACTATTTAATAAATCAATTTTAACATGTTACGAAAACAATACGAGGTATGTTCAAAAGAAAAGGTGAATTTTGAATTTTCGCGGGCTATGTACATTCGACATCGATTTTTTTTTTGTTATTTTAGTACACATATGTTAATCATATGTTAGCATTATCAGCCATTTTGGATGAGTGGTTTGTTTTTGACAACTGGAAAGGTTAGTCACTTTTTGTTTTTTGTTCGATTTTTTATTAAAAAAAATAATTGTTAAAAATCTAAAAACATCTATTTATGGATTTTTTGAAGAAATGCTGATAAGGAAATAGCAAACAAAGCAAATCTAAAATTTCACTCTAATCGGACTGATGATGCCCCAGAAAACGGCTATCATGTTCCGACCAAAACTAGGAAATTTCTCCGTAGGATTAACAATTATTAACATTTTTTTTCTAAAAAGAATAAATTTATTTTTGAAGAAATGCTGATGAGGACATAAAAAATAAAGCGAATCTTAAATTTTACTTCAATCGGACTGATGATGCCTCAGAAAACGAACCTAAATAAAAAATCTAAGAACACCCAAAAACGTGACTAACCTTTCCAGTTGTCAAAATCAAACCACTGATCCAAAATGTCTGATAATGCTAACATATGTGTACCAACATAACAAAAAAAAATCGATAATCGAATGTACACAGTCCGCGAAAATTCAAAATTCACCTTTTCTTTTGAACACACCTGGTATATACTAAAAAATACTTACATAAGCATAGAAAAATTATAAAAATAGACAAAAAATTATAAAAATAATGGCATATGGTAAGTAATTGTGTGTTAATGTTTTAAACAAAATTATTATAAAACACCAATTATTATTTTCATATTAGAAAACTGAAAATTAATTAATCTCAAGGTACAACAAAGGCATTGTACATAATTATTCTAAATATATATATATAAATCTGAAGATCAATTTAAGAAATGGGTACTTAAAAAAAGGGTAAATAATATATTTTTTTAATTAACCAATTACACTTTTCCGAATATCTAAAGATAATCTAATTCTGATCCAGTTGTAATTGTGTGTAAATTTATTTGTAAGATTTTTAAAAATAAAAATATTAAAAATAATTAGAAGTCTTAGTTTGAAAATGAAATTTGTTTCGGAACATGTTGATTTATTCATTATAAAAGAGTGGTTTATAAAAAATAACTCTTATTCGTTTAATCTTAAATTATGACCCAAAGTGATTTTACCTTAAATGAAGAATTTAAAATATTAGTTTTTCATAGACATTCACAAGATCACCCCGGTTAACAATTAACAATTAGAAACGGAGCGTTGTTTTAAAAGACTTAATTAGCCGTATTAAGTGACCAGATTTGACTTTTCCGGACTTCCCCGACTTCTTTTTCTCAACCTTCTCTACCTCTTCACTTCATTTAGCTTCACAATATAACCAGAGTCGTGTGTTATAATTTCCACTTGTTCCAGGCAGTTGGGAATCTTCTGCGGCATTCACGTAAAAGTCCATTGTACATCATCGTTTTCTAAAGTTAATTCAACTCTAGGAAAAAATAGAAAATTATATTGAACAAAAAAAAAGTTCTTTTTTAATTAATTTAAAATTCATCCATAGTATTTAGTTTAATTAAAAAATACATAAAATTAAAAACACTTGCCCACAACAAACAAGAGCCCTTGTAATAATCCTTCTCTAAGAATTTATTAGAAAACCACCAAAGCTTAAGCTTCGCTTTGTGGAGAATTTAAGACAAAGACATTTATTTTCTAAACGAGAGAAAAATAACATAAAATAGAAAACGTTTTTTGCTTCTTCTTTGCACTAACAAGCTCATTATTGGTGTTTTTTTCTGTTTTTTTTTTCCTTTCTTTAAAACACGTTTCACTTTGTTGTGGCACGAGCTCCATATGCTGAATTTTTCCTTCTCCGTGTATCCAATTTCACATTAACGTTCCAACTGTAAGCTTCTACCTTGGAAAAAATTATTAAAATAGAATTTATCCGCTAAAAAAGAAGAGATTCAGATTTAAAGGGAAGTAAGTGAGCTGAGATAGAAGGCAAAAGGACAAAATAGCTGCATTTCTAGAGTGGTCGATACAACCATTAAACATGGTTGATGAAAAAAAAAACAAACAGTCTTCTAGTAGGTACGTTCTTCAGATCGATACCAAATCGTAGGAAAAACAAAACATCATCGCATTTATCATATTTAACCAAACATGGAGGAGTGTTTTATTTTTACATGAATACCGCACAAGAGTCCCAACTTTCCTAACCGTCTAGAGCCAATGAGACTATGGCATTCTCAATTGGGGAATTTTGTGAGACTGGTGGTATTGTGGAGGGGAAGGAGAAGGGAAATAGGAAGGATGGAAAATACGTGGCTATTCATATCTAGTCACCAAACACGGCTAAAAGCCATTTAAAGCAACGTTTCAATTCTGAATGGTGGTCTTTCACCAGGCCGAAAATTAAAGTATCTTCCATTCTGGAACATGAGCAAATATACCATACATTATTTTAAAATGAATTGTGAAACAGCACAAAATAATTAAATATAATTTACTTGCGCACGCTGGGATTTGAACCCGCGACCTTCGGATCCCTAGTTGAGAGCCTTACCCCTCGACCATGGAGGCGGTTGGTATTAAGTTTATAACATTGTATTTTAAATTAACTTCTTCAGAACAAGTTTCACCTAGTGAGATGGGTAATGTAAACCAGACAATAATATAATTACGTAACATCTATTGTACTTATATATAAACATGTCGTATCGTATGAAACTGTATAACGTTCGTTGAATAAACCCTGATTTATCGGCACTGAAACTGTAAATAACGCGTATTTTATTTCAATTCCATACGATTTAAGCCTCGGTCACACGGACATGGTAACTCAAGCAGAATTTAAACATTCGCGCGATTCAATTAGAACATCTTTAATTCTAATCGTGATAAACGCGTGATTTTGGAATTATGAGACGTAGTTGCCGGTCACGTGATCTCTTCACCGCTACGCGACATTACTATCGCCTTATCTGTCAACTTAAATCGGTAGCCGGTAGTAGTTAAATATTTTTGGTTTGTTTCATATATACTACCTTTATTTTTTTTAAATTATTCTATAATTTGATGTATACTCTACATATGCAAAAAAAATGCTGATTTTATTATATTATATAAGTGCCGCAGCACCTTAAATGATTTTCATAGACTTATTTAGTTAAATTCTTATTTTTTTATTATTTTTAAATCTTTATTTTATTTTAATTTTTGTTTTATATGTGATGCATCACCTTACTACTGTCTCTCTTGTACATATTTTGTATATATATATTTTTTTTTATAACTATTGCATGTATATTTTATATGGAATGTGTGGGACTGCACTAACCTCCCCACATACCGGAATAAACATTTATTATTATTATTATTATTATGTTATTATCAACCGAAAAGAACTCCTTTCTATAACACGGTCCAGAGCTAGCGTAGCAAGTAAGGAACATATTTACCTCTAAATAATATACTCGTATATGTACTAATGTATATAATATTATTTTCTATTTCAAGTTAAATAAATAAATAAAAACCCATTAATATATTACATTTTTTGAGAAACTAACTAATGAATTGTATACATGTCTAAATGTTATAGAATTTAAATAATCTATATATAGTATATTTTTCGACATATAGAGAATTTCAACCGCTACTACTTTCGCAGTTTAAGTCGCCCCGTTTGAATCTCTGCTAGCGGCTAGATGTGGCGATCAGTCGCCGCGGCAACACGTATATAACAATGAAATCGCTCCATATGAATAAGGCTTTAGAGAAACTTATTAATTTCGTTTTCGGATAAATTGAGTAGGTATGTTTTTATTTATTTATTTATATATTCATTCATTAACGCCCCAGAGAGCTTTTACATATTTTCACATTAAAATGATTATGTGTACAGAACTTTAAAAAAATAACATGATTCATAGTTGGTATATAAGTGAAACATATTTATAATATATATGAAGGCATAATAATGTATAAGTGCATGCCACAGAGAAGTTACAAAGGGAAAGGTTTTTAATTTGTAGATACTGCTTTTTTTATAAAAATAGTAATAGCCTGATCTACATGATACATATTACACAACTGCATAATATAATACTCTTATAATATGAGTGCATGACATTGTGAAAAAAAATCATTGTGTTTTTATATTTCGGATCATGTTAAAATGTATGAAATTGCATAATATGTTAATAATAAATGAATTAAATAATATACTTTGTATTCACCACTTTATTAATATAAAGATATCTATCTACATGTTTCGAAAGCGATGCTGTCTTCATCAGGAGTAATACTTTGAATACTCGTATATATGTAACCAATATTGATAGTATTACTTCTGATAGCACATCTATCGATACATGTAGATATCTTAATAAAGTGGTGAATATAAAGTAAAATTATTTATTTTTTTATTAACAATAATTATTAGCATGAAACACTCATCAAAATTGAAAAAAACCTTTCCGAGCAAAGATAAATGTCGCCGACAGGACTCTAACCTGTTTATAAAAAAAATAATTGTTACCCTTTGCGCTATGCACAAAAATCTTGTCTTAAGTTTTTAAGAACTTAAGTTTATCAATTAATATAATATTTAATTTATTTTTTAATAATGATGCCACAAAGTAAAAACCAATCGTTTGAAGAAATTATACGTTTATTATTTATGGCAGAAGTTTATTCTTTACGGATATTAAAAAAAAAAGTTCTATTTTTTTTTCGCAGAAAAAAAAATTATTTTGATTTTAATTTATTGTCAATTTTGTACGACAAATACACATTTCATATTACAAAAAGCTTGTTTGAAATACGTTTCTGAAGGTCGATGTCAGCTTTAAGCCACAGCAAGAGCTTTTAGCATACTGTTCTCAGAAGTGAAACGTTGAACACACAGCAATTACATAATTGAAAACCGTCAGAATTAATTGATTGACGTTTAACAATTACCGTCAGTTTGACGTTTCGATTTAATCTAGCACTCCTGAAGTGCGTAGCGTACTAAGAGCTATTACGTACCCACGTAAACGTATATAATCCTATTAATTATCACGTAGTTGTTACGGGATTTGATTGTCTGCGAAAATATAATTAATACTTAGAAAACTGGTTTAATTTATTTTAACAACAGACGCCTAAAAACCTGTTCGTCGATTAATAATTACGTAATCAAATCAAATATAGTATATCTGTGATCATCGTTCGCAGATGGCGCTTAATTAAATGTTTTTGGAAAAACACTTTTAGCGGGTAATACTTTAAAATATAGAGATGAATTGTTTCTTGGCGGATGTACAGAAATAATATGAAATGAAATATATTTTTATTTTAAGTTTATAGCTTAATTAATTCAAGAAACTTAAAAAAATACTGTATACGATAGTGTTATTGCTACAATCACATATTCAAGCTTCTAGAAGGACTTGATCGTACTCATATTCCGTATATACAACAAACAATATCAATATTTAAAAGCGTTACGTGCTAAGGGGTTTTTTATTCTAAAAAAATTAAATTAGCGCCATTTGTGAGCGCGTATTACGTGTTGTTTATCTTAAAGTTAAAACCAATTAATAAGTATGTAAAAAATGTATTTTTTCCGAACTTTTTCGTAGTAGGTCCCTAAGGACGGAAGCATAAACTATTTTTTTCTGTGTTTTGTCAGTTTCTTTCACAAGCGGAAGCCGTTTCACGGACCATGACATCTGTTTACATTAAAATATTAAATTTATGCATTTAATGCAACACAACTTTGGCTTGGTACTTGCTCTTTGCTTCATTCAAATGCAAACATATTCTCACGGTAAATGAACCAAATATACATATTTAATTTTTTATGGATCGCTGAAGAATTAAGGTGATCGATACAAATAAACGATTGTGTGTATTGGTGGATATTAATATACTTCTAACAGCAGTTTCCTTCCGAAACATCATCGAAGAATTAATTGTTTTTGTATTTAATTGGTAGAATCCCATTTAATTTTTTTTTTAAAATTTAATTTATATCTAATTTCATTAATTATCGAGTTATGCAAGTAATTTTAGTTTTTTTTTATTATTCTAACTGCCTCTTTCTTAAAATGGCCTTGAACGCCGAAACAGCTATCACAATAATAAAAATACTTGCAGAACTTAATAATAACTTTATTAAAAAAAAAAATTTTTAATCACCGAAGAACAACAATTTGTCTTGTTTTTATTTTTGGCGAAAAGGGGACATCAAGTGCATTCGAATTTCAATATTCGGAAAGTTTTAATGTGTTCTGCACATTACCACAAAATTTCTGTGACATTTATATTAATTAAGTACAATAAAATTACAAGTTTTAAACCCCACGCAATGCATATGTGTACTGAATACTAAATTCATATCAATCCTGGCTACGATAACTAATACTAGACAGCCGATCGACGCGACGAAGCAATTTTAACATTATCGCGACCTGCGCAACGTATACCCGTGTGGGTAATTCACGGTACTGCTGTGAAAATTCTAGATTATTCATGCAATCAAGGGTCAGGCCACACTGCACGTGTTCGCATCCGGCAACCGGCAGTCCTCGTGACATTTTATTGTGGGCGTGTACGGCCGTTCACATTTTAATAATAAGAATTTTCCGTGGAAATAAAAATTGGATTTCAATACGCCTCGGAGAGCGTCCGCACATACTGCGGGGACATTCCGCAAATATATTTCCCGTAGGAATGACGGTCCTGCGGGGTAAGGCTGCAAGTTCAAATGGGTATCCTGCCTTCATTAATGCTATTTCACGATGAATATGAATTTTATTGGGTTATTTTTGAAATACAAACATTTTTCAAGGGTTTTTTTAAGTTCATTATACCTATTTTCCATTAAAAAAATATAAAAATATTTTCTGTAACGATAAATATATTTTAGGATTTTATTTATTCTCATACACGGAAAAAATAAATTTAACTAACTAACCATCACACTTTTTATCTCCAATGGAAGTTAGAGAAGATGGACTGCAACACAACTTTGGCTAGGTACGCACTCTTTTCTTCATTAAAATTCATACATATTCTCATTGTAACTGAAAAAAATAAATCAATTTTGAAAAGTGATATAAATTCATTAAAATTAAATAAAATAAGTTTCGTTGAGTTAGGCGAAATTTTTTCTTTTTTTCCATAACTTTTTGTAGCTCATAAACCTCATTGTAATATATTTTTAATCATTAAAAATAATACTACCAACTATATAAAAATGAAACATCAAACCGAAAACACACAGAATAGAAAAAGATAACGGTAGCCGCTGGGATTCGAACCCAGGACCTCATAGTCTATCCGGGACCTTGCGCTCTAATCGACTGAGGTAGGCTACCCCAATCCATCTCGTCGTTTTCGTCGGTATCATACTTCGATGTCTCTAATAACTATTAATTTCATCTTCAATTAATTCCTTTATATTTATGGCTCCTACCTTTTTATCGTGACCACAAGATTCTACTCGAATTTATATGGAATCTTTTTATAAAGTGTCTCGGACATATTTGCCCATTTAAAAAAAAAATTACATGCCACATCTTTTGACTCTTTTTACAAGTTAAGGATTTATATTATTTTTTTTGAATATTTTTTTAAAGCTTATATATAGACCATGAGTTCCTGAGGTTGAGTCCCAGCTGCTACCGTTATATACTTTTTTTGTTTTATGTGTTTTTTTGGTTTCTTGTTTCATCTCTTAAGTTTTTAATATTATCTTCGATGATTAAAAATGTTAGGTTGACAAAGCTTTTTATGAGATTTAAAGCTAAGATCTACGATTGAATTCAAGAATCCCTTTTTGTGGTTTTACACCATAAACCCAGTCCTGCTGGATTAAAAATTTAAATAAACAAGTACCCTCCATAAAATGTTGTTGTCGCTAGTTCGCATAGTCGTTCAAAAAAATGTACGAGTTTTAATTTAATTTATTTTTTCTATATTTGTAACTGCCGAATGTTTTTTTTCCTTGCAAACACTAACATTACCTAGCTGCAATAATATGAGTACAGAAGTAAGTTGATAATAATTAAAGAGTATAAAAAGTTACCGAAAAACTTCAAACAAAATTTATCGTTATCTCCTCAGTGAAGAAGTTAATGTCAGAATAAATTAAACGTCGCCCTTCGAAATGACTTCTATCTAAAACAGCGAGATCAAAATACGAAATACTGATTTCTCCAAACCCTATAATATGAAATTATAAATTTCTCTTCTCCGTTACAACTTACTTCCACCTCGAAACGTTTCTTAATATTGTGGTTGCCATAGCAATATTGGCTTCACAAATTGAGATATTATGTAGAAATCCCATCGAAATTAATTTAATCATTTTGAATGAATGCAGTAAGTTAACAAATTAACAATATTCGCATTATTTAAATTTTATTCTGAAATGGACCATATCCTAAAAATAAAACACCTTTAAAAGAGATTTTTACGTTACCTTTATTGAGGGAATACATATTTTCCATTTCTATCCTTGTTTTTTAACAAGAAAGCTTCATTTCAACACCTAAGAAGTCCGCCGAAACATTTTTTAAAGTTAATCTCTGGAACTATTTTTAATCCACATATGTTAAAAGAGGTTAAAAACTTATACGTTTCTAATAAGTATTCTAGTGGGAGACCCAATGCACGTTTTATGCTCCAAAAGCGAAAACTTCAACTTATCAGAATGCGAATTGAACGTCACTTACTGACGGTTTACTTTTGACCGATGTGACGAAATAGTTGAAAAAGTGCCACAATTACTTTTATTCTTCCACTTTGTTGTATTCCCTATCAAACTTTTCAAATTGTCACATTGTAATACAATAGTGTTATTTCTTAGATATTAATTCAGTGTTACAAACATTAAAATGGTAGGGCTTTGCCGTACCACACACATAACCTGGGAGGGGCTGATTACCTCTCCCAGTCGTGGTGATACGTCCAACTTCCAGGTATACATTCTTATTCTGAAGGCTAACCAATTTTAAACTTCCAGCGGCTTTCCACCAATGAACCTCGGCTGAATATAAAAATGAATATAAAATGTTAGAAATATCAGAGACTTTCTCAAGTAATGGGAGGCTCTTAATCAGACAGCACGAGCAATTATAGATGCAATTGGAAATAAAAGAGATTTTATAGTGACGAGCAAGTACATTCGATATAACAGGGAAATGTACAAAGTGCAAGTAAGAAGTTAACAGGTTACTAAACTTATTCGTAACTGGCTAAGATCTACCTGGCTTTGAAAGTAATAATGCGAAGGTACGACGAAGTTTACGTGCGGCGTGGATCTTTCTCACTATGGCCTCCTGGCTGGCGAAACTCTGATACATGGTGAAACGGCAGATATAGAGAATTGATGGCTTCTCTCAGTACATCTTAGCACGTGGCCCGAAGATATATGTGGTGCAATGGAATACTTGGCACAAGAGAGACTCATAGTGATACTTAAGTATACGGAAGTTCCCAGCCACTGTGTGCTGCTGGTTTGGGATCGAAGTATCCTTAACTATTCGCACGTGTCACTGATTGCTTCCTAGTATAAAACTAGAATGGTTCTGAACTTGCTGAAGCGGGTAGCTCGCCCGTCGGCGTATGTCCTTCGTCATGTGTGTGACCGGATGAATAACTTGTTGATATACAACTTCTTTTTTGTTTAAGTAATTCCACAAGGAGGCCCCTGGGAAATGATTTCCCTCATGGCCATCTTTGGTGATGCTGTATTTAGGGTCTTTTAGAGGATAGGAAGGGGTTAATCTGGGTTTTGAAGAGACCCACGTTATAGGAGGGAAGAAACACAGAGGCCGGCAAATCATTCCACAGCCAAGCTGTTAAACACAAGAACGAGTCATAGAAGCACCACATTCCCATATGGCAAATGTCAACCGTGTACATATATTCTAAGCCACCAGACCGAGCGCGATCATCGAGCAGCGAGTCTTATAACTGTTAGTATAAACCTAATAGCCTCTTTAATATATATGTATATATATATTAGACACATTATTAAACAATAAAATTTATGAAAGCTTTGACTGCCCAACTGGGAACAAATCCCGTTTTAGGACAGTCAAATTGACAAGTTTAATTCATATTAAATGCCATTATACAAAGATAGGGGAAAGCTAGTATTGACATAGTATGGTAATATAATATAACTAGAAAAAAGCATAAGAATAAAGAGATACGAACTTACTACCTACGAACAGAAAAAAACTTACGAACGTACTTATGAAGAGATGAAAAAAACAAATATTATAGGGTAAACAATTATGTATACGAGTATCTGTTTGATAGGTACCGGTTGTTGCTATGAGCACAGAAATGCGTTTAAAATTGAGTACTAGAAAAAAGATAATATTATTGAGTTACGTATCATTCAGCTTTATGAGCCGATGACGAAACTCACTGATGAAGCCCGAAGAGGGCGCAGCAAATAGTTAATAACACATTAAATATATTTTATTCAGTTAGTACAAAAAGTAACTCTACTAAATTGTTTATCACCAAATGTTTGTCATTTTTCCTTTCCTCGGTTAGGGTTTTTAATCTAGCTAAGTTATTTTAAATAATGTAGCATACAGTCAAGTAAATCAACCCATGAGATGGTAATAGGACTATATTTTTAAAAATTTATAAGCAAAAGACGTAGAGTTATATGAAAGTCACCTAATATTTATTTTATGATTTATCGATTTCTATAATTTATTAAGAATACATTTCACAGAAAATCTATTAAAACTAATGGAAAAAAAACCCTATTCCGCCAATGCTGAACGAGAGGTGCTAGTGAATCATGTATTATTTTGGACGTATCCATATATCCGGGATATTTTGAGGACACGCTTTCACATGCTAAAAGTTTATATATTTCATTGATGTTTGTAAATGAGGGTAGTATTGTCAAAAAACATATGACATCATATATTATTAGGTCAAAACGTTTAAAATTTAAAGCATTTTTCAAGAATCCGAAAAATAACTTATTCTGCTACAGCAATCAGCTTTCGTAATTTCGTGAAAATGATTATCGCAGTGCGGGTCAGTAAAATTTAACCGACTGATAAAAAGCGGTTTTACAGCCGTGCTTTTAATCTTCACGATCTATAAAGGTTTGGTAGTAAAATGTTTTTATGCCAAAAAATCCTTACTGTTTAGTTAATTACGTTTTTCGACTTTATTATTAATAAAAAATAATAGTTTACCATTCAAAAAATACTACAGTTCTTGAATAGAGGGTACCTCATTTTTACTACTTTATAAAATAAAGTGGTGTATGATTTTTACGTTTATGACATAATTGTATTGCTCCCGTACTTTGAAAAGTTATTTAGCGGTTTAAAGTGTCAATTTATTTCAAACAACTTCATTATGTTTCGATGACTTTGTTTACAACGAGGTTAGTTTCTTATCTTTTGAACCAGAATATACCTATTACCCAGTTAAGTATTTTACCGATGGAATATTGTTATAAATATCATATAAAAGACTAAAGTTTGTATTAACAGATTTTTAACAAAACAACGAGTTTCATATTAAACCATCCCATTTTCAGGTGAACACAATAAGTGAGGAAGATATGATTGAGTAGAAATGAACTTTTTTTTAAATTGTTTTTTTTTTGTTTTATTGTCTTATTATTTTTTTTAATGAATTAAACCTAGAAGATACTACGCACTTTAGATTAAACTCCAAAAATCATAAATTAAAATTTCTTTAAGTGGCTTTATTCAAATTTAGATTTTCTTTTCAGCAAACTTTTTAAAATTATTCGAGTGTTGTAGCGATCATAAGCCATACCTTAATATTAATAAATGTCTATGAGATTTAAACAACAACAAAAAAACTATTTTCTTTAATAACACAATTAATAACATAATTCTTGAATCTGTTCATTGAATTAATGACCTAGGTGGAACTTTTGACACCAATCTTAGCTTTATACCAAACGTTTAAAAAGTTTCAAAGAATGGCATATAAAGGTTAGATTTTGTACTGGGAGTGATAAAGCTTTTACCAACATTAACGGATTAAAACTTCTATAATAATAATAATAATAAATATTTATTACGGTATGTGGGGAGGTTAGTGCAGTCCCAAACATTCCATAGGTAATATACATACAAAAGTATGAAAAATAAAATAATAATAAGATAGGTGAATGACATATTACAAAAAAAAAAAAATAATAATAAGTACACAAAAATAAAGCCTTACAGGTGCTGCGGAATTTAAATTCTGAGGGGCCAATATCTTTCTCCAGTATGCGTCGATGCTGGAGGCTGGACTGAGGGGGTCTTCCATGATGAGGATATTCCCAGAGCTGTTTATTCTCTCCCCCATTCAAGCTAACCTAGATCTTATAATAGGGGCAAAATCGGAAACGCATTAAAACTTCTATATCCACATCACTACCGATGAGCTAGGTTGAATACAACTCGACTGTATGGTCTCCACACTACAACGCACATTCTTACCCAATAGAAAGAGTTCAAAACAAATTCCTAAGATTTATAAATTACTAAGTATACCGAGAGAAAATAAAACTACACTTATTTGTTATTATTAATGATCTTATTAAATTTGATTGACAGAAGATTTATTTTCGAACTAGTATTTTTATTTAAATAATAAAATTGACCAGCCTGATTGACTTCAGCTATTAAACATTAATTTAGCGGCCAGAAATACAATTTTGTCTTTGCCGTTCTATTGCAACAATACTGGAACGGCCGCACAATTTAATTCCCCATTACATGAAAATAAAAACTTTGTTAATATATATGCGGGTATTATAGATATATGGAATATATCGCCGATAGATTTCAAATTTGTACTCACGTTCTCATTTATCTACTCTGATATACTCAATGTAGATGTTCTTCTGTGAATTTATTACTTACTACATAATATTATATATATATATATATTTCAAATATAATTTACCATTTAATTTGAAATATATTTAACCTTATTTAATTTTAGTAATATTTTTACCTTATACATTCCTAATGTTTATATACATTCAATATAGATTTATTCTCGCTTTGATATTTAATTATGTTTTTTAATGTTTTCTTTGTTATAATACACGCTCATAAGGCCTCTTTATTGCTTATATATTTGTTCACATTATAGTCTATATCTTTATGTTATACTGTGGAAAAGCCGAAAGGCATTCATGATTAATTAATTATATTAAATAAAGCCGTCATGCGTTCAATTTTCTACATAAACTTAAGAAAATATTTTCAGTTTTTGTAAATATTTGCTGTTTATATTGGCAGTTTGCTTTAACCTTCCCATTGCCAAGAGGGGTAGCCAAAATCTCTTAAATTATTATCCTCTATGCATTATTTTAAATAGAGACCTTATAGTTTTGATATTTTTGTGTCTATACAAATCCTATATATACATAATCTATCACAATTCTTTAATAGTAATTCTATCTTTCAAATCTCATAGTGATGGGTGATGTGCGCCATCTCACTCGCTCGCACTATTATCAAAGTTGCGTGAGGGGGTAAGTTAATCGGCCGCCGGACCGCCAGTAGTTACCAAATATTCTTACCATCGATAAGTCAGTAGAACCGCCAAGGGCCACGTTCGTTGTAAAACGTCAAGTCTTTTTGATAAAAGTAACTATATTGTGATAATTTTTTGCGAAAATGCATTAAACGTATAAGCCATAAGAAAAAATTGCCAATGAATATTTTTTAAAAGGCATTATACTGTTAAAATTCGTAGGGTTACAGAATCAGCCCTCATGATAACGTAAGTTTTGTTCTGCAGTTTGGCATACCGATGATTAAATCGTCAGTTCACTGTGGACAATTTCTGTTTCTTTTTCCCAACCAAGCGTGCCATTTGATAACACTGAAAATTTTACAGTTTTATATTAGTCTTACCGAGTGCCCAGTACAGTCATACTTATTTTTGAATATTTCGATGTTAAAAACACTCATATGGTTACCACATCTGTATCATCACTTACTACTTACCAACCGAATTTTTCATTCTCTGACACTTTTCACGTTTATTTACGCGTCGCAATTTCCAACTCGATAGTGCTAAATTTCCGAAGGAATCAAACAGTTGTCTTTATTTGTCCTACAAATAAAATGAATTTAGTCATTAGAAAAAAATCAAAGAGAGGCAGAGAAAAGTTTGCAACAACAGAATTATAGTAAATTGAGTGAGTAAATTAAAGAATCTTTTGAATATAGTAGGAGTGATGTTTATTTATTAAGAAAGGAAAATTTGGCGTTACGGCGTCTAGTTATTCTAATTTCAGTTTAATGATGTTATTTTTTTTTCTCCTTTGAGTTATCAAATAATTTTAACGAAGTGGAAAAAATTCAAACAATTACTTTTCTTTGATAAGTTTTTGCGCTTTGGCGATTTCATTGAATATTGTAAGCTAATTAACGAGGCTCATTGTTTGCGAGTAAAACTTTTTCCTATTGTAAAGTGAAATAAGCAAGATTCCATCGGTGAGTTATGATGATTCTTTTTTAATTCACGTTGAAGTAAAAGTAAAATCAAATCTCCCGAAATGAGAGGAATTGATAAATCTTCTGCGCTGTTACGAAGTTACTTCGGTCATTAAAAAAATATAAAAAACACAATTAAGCAGAAAATCTGTGAATCTGAATCTGCATAAAGAACTCACGTCAGGGCATTTGTATCCGCGTATTGTTTAGGTTTGAAATTTCTACTAGGTCAACGAAACTTTTTTAATGTTACAGTTTATTTAAATTCTTCGAAATGTCTATTAAAACCTTAAAGATTTTGACACCACAAAACAATTTTAAACAGTACGTTTAACTGAATGTACAGATTAGCTAAAAATACATCAGTAATTCGTCGCCCACAACACTAACAGGCGTATCTCATATTTAGCTACTTTCCACGAGAGCCAAAAAACACATTTTTTCCTGGATTCTTGTACATTTTATTACATATTTCGTTAATAATGTATTAATTATAATTATGCATTTTTAAGCTATTATAGTAAAACATGTAATAAAATGTATGATAATCCGGAAAAAAACAGTTTTTTTCCTCTTCTGGAAAGTTGCTAAATATGAGATTCGCCTGTTTGTATCGTGGGCGATGAATTGATATAAAAATAGTAGGTATTAAAAAGTGGTTAAACAAATTAGGATAAAACAATAGACGTAGCAAGTCCCAATTTACTCTGTTCAGTGTTATTTTAAATTGTGAAATAAAAAAAGCCTTCAACTCTTGAAATCTCTGGCAGTCAGGTAACAAAACAAGTTGATTTTAAAATTGATAAAAAGTATTACATAACAAATCTGAAAGATTTCAGTGTGGGTGGTAAATCCTGCCGACAGTTCTGATGAAAACGAGAAGAAAGAGAAAATGACTGAAATCTGTCAATCAATTATTTCCAATCCAATACCCATAAATAAGTTTTATAATTAGTTTATCGTCAATCCATCAATTAGTTTCTTCCTCGTATTCATCAATATGACTGATTCATTCAAATAAAACCATTGTCATCGGGACCATAATAATAAAACTAATTTCCGTTTTATGATGCAGAATTTCTGCAAAACATGAGTTATAGCAACAGTAATTTTAGTTAAAACATTAAAATTTATTTATTATTTAGTCGGGTTAATAGAATAAAAAAGAAGCGATGTGGGCGTTTTTCGTTATCGAAAAGTCTTTCATTCGTGCCATGAAATTTTTAATAGCAAAATTATTTCATATCATTTTGATCATATGAAATGCCAATATACAATCCAGACAGTCGAAGAGACACAGGGCGCTATACTTTATGTACTTTCATTGGCTCTCATGGGATTGAACCAAAGATACTAAGTCAAAGGTACACACTAGAACCGTTTTTGGAACAACCGTTCCTCCACCAGGGCAACATTTTTACTAACTAAACAACATTACAAAATTATGGCAGAACATATATTTATATTAGATATAGCAATAGGGGTGAAAGCTTGACTTGGGATTAGTAAAGAGTGGGGAAAGAGATTAAAATGGAGGTGGGGGTGAAGACGGGGCTGTTAGATAGATTTTTTGATTGTTAATAATAGACTCGTCATTATTAATTAAATTTCTTAATTTCTTATGCACCTTAATTATCTATGCATTTATCTCTATTATGAATGTGAAACATATTGATCCCTGTATTTTTTTACGAAAATTATTAATGTTTGAAATAATATGATAAGCGAATTCAGAAAAATTATTATTTTAAGACATCTTACATGTTCCTTAATTGTAATGTCGAAATTACGGTTTGTTTTTCCGATATAAAATGAGAAAGAGCCAATTTTATCAAGTTGTATATCTGAAGTCGGTCAAGCAAAAATATAACCAATTATTGATTTACCTTATGGCTTTACCTCTAAAAAGACAACATGATTCTTTACTAATATACGAAAGAAATTTATAAAATTTCCTTATTTACATAAATACACTTATTTTTTTCTATAAACTTTTATTCACAGTCAATTACAGTTCTTAATTTCATAAATTTCTTTATTTTCATTAATATTTTTCACACATGCATTCATTGGTTAAGAAGCATTCTCACCCCAGAGAAAATTATAAGATATTGTATGAACATACGTTATAGGTACTTTAACAGTGTAAATTTTATTGTAAAACCAACCTTATCATTTGTAATAAAATATCCTGTGTATGACTAAATAAATAAATATATAAAATCATTGTAGAAAATAATATTAACAACACCTAAATGATGTATGAAAACGGAAAAAATTACAGAAAATAAAAAGATTTCAGTCACATTTGGGACCCAAACCCAGATCCTCTGCCTATCCGGGGCAACCGATTAACCAACTTTGCTTCAATTTATGCCATCTTCATCGATATCGTATCTCAAATTCAGGATTTGTTCATATTATTCTCCATTTTTAAGTCCCAGATGCCACTGAAATCATTTTTTCTGTCATTTTTTTCCGTTTTCATAATTCATTTAGGTTATTTTAATATTATTTTCTACAATTATAAATTAGTGTTTAGCGAAAATATGAATAAATCATTTCATACATCATAAAAATTGAAATTCATTTAAGTAATTCGTCGCAATGTGGCCTAACCACTATTTGAAAATGGCTTCGAGCGCCGAAACAGCTGTCACAATAATAGTAATAAAATTACAACATCATATCTACTTTAAATTTATTAAAAAATATCTACACACACATATATTTGTACCTACTAGCTACATCTGGTGGTCTTGTAAAAACTGTGAATGTTTAAAATCTCTAATTTAAATTCCTTTCTTGTATTCTGTTTTTGAAAAACAGACAGTGAGATAGTTCCTAATTTATTTTTCACCTCTCGGTGGCACCCTTCTGAACCTGACAACCAAAGAACACCACCCCCTAGGCACACCACTCCCAAAATACCCCATCCCCTAGATGCCATCCACCCTCGGTCGGCTAGTGCCTTCACTCACCCCTGCTTTAAATTAAAGAGTCAGGTTCCAGTGCCTCCATTGGGTACTTTTAACATACCTAATGAAGCTTTTTGGCTAGTTCATTCTCTTCTAATGATACATAATGGGTAGCTTTGCATATTTTTTTCAACATGACCCTTTATTAAATAGTTTTTTTACAAAATGCTTTTTATTCGTTTAATTGAAAATGATACCGGAAAACAATGTCACCTTAATTGAAGAAGTTTTCATATAAGAGAACATCTAGACTATTTTTCTTCATATGTGATTTTGCTTTCGACAGTGCGAAAACTAACACGTCGCTTGTCAAAATCTACGGCACTCAAAGGCTGTCTTTAAATTCTCCAAACTGTGAATTCTCACATTATATGGCAAATAATATTCATTACACACTTGAAAACTACTAAAAATTAATTGTTGCGAAATATTCCAGACACAGACAAAAGCCGCACTTCGTGGAAGTGTTAATCTTTGGAAACGTATTTATCTCACAGCAGTAAAATAAAACCGTTTTTCTATTAAAATTAACACTCACCTTTTCAACTATTCCTTCTTTTGCCCTGAAAAGCGTTACATTATAATTCACACAAGACTGTACCACAATTTATATTAAATTAGAAATATATTTCTATTTTCCGACCTGGCGAAATGTACCTAATCATGATCTAATTTCCCCTAACAAGTAAAACATGCTTATTTTCTCTTCTAGTAGAGTGCTTCATGGCACCTGCTGTGCGCTTAGTTCGTAAAATGCCCGTCTAATTGAACTCAACCAGTACTCTAACCACATCTCGACAAAGAGGTGGAGATTTTAATGCAGCCTCTTAGCTGAAATCTGGTCTCTCGACTCTCGTTAGCCATAAAACTTTCGCTTCCGTGTTTTCTAACTTCCCATTGGTCACTTCCGCAACCCTTAACAATACCGTAGAGGTTTGTCGCGTGATTGGACAAATTAAGGCAAGGAAATCGCTTCCGGAATTTCTGATTCCGAGTATTCAGCCCTGATACTAAACTTTTCCAAAGTTTTTTTCAATATAAAAAGTTATGAACTTTTTCGATATCCGAAGAATTCTGTGTTTTTTTTGGCTCTTTTCTTTTTAAAAAAAATAATTCCTCAAACAGAAATTAACTTTGAGGAAAGTTAGCAGGACCTAGCTGGACTTAGAGAAAGTTGATCCGTTATTGAATTTTTGGTATTTAATGAGCAAAAAATAAAGTTTTTTAATAAAAAGAACTCCCTTCCAAGCCTCAAATAGATATTTTATATATATTCCACTAGCTTTTGAAGTTACTTTGAGAAAACTTTATTATAATTTTTTTTTATGTAAAGACAAAAAAAAATTAAATAGCATTACAAAATTTCATTAATACATGACAAGAAAAACGTTTTAGCTAAAACAGTTTTCTGGCTTCGCCATTCAGTTCGTTTGTAAAGGAAGGGTCGTCCATTTTCATCAAGACTATATAATGTTAAAATATATCGTTTTGAGAACATTCGTTTGCGAAGAGCCTTTTTTTATTTGCACACAACCCCGCACTAAAATCACAATTCCCGAAAGGAAAGAAAAGCATTTTCGAGACTTGTTGAACTTTTTTTATAACGGTTTTAATGAAATCGCTGCCTCTTACATATATTGTATGAGTTTCGACCCCTTTTAAAAAAATGTAGAAAAAAAGGATTTGCCAAATGACACTTTTTGGTTTATTCGACACCGCAAAAGAGTGCTAAGTCCGGCGCCAGTGAGTCTACTGAAACTGAACTGGGAAGATAAGTAAAATACGTCTTTATAAAAGGATTCCTAGCTATTCAGAACTTATCATGATCGTTGCTAATCTGAATTGAAAAGTTCTTTTTCAATAAGAATGTTTTAATAGTAGTCGTCTTCCGTGTTGGAATGGGGTACAAAATATGATTAATTATTTTTTAATGTGAATACCGCACGTGAGTCCAAACTTCCCGAGGCCAACAGGATCATGGCATCCCCGATTGCGATATGTTGTGAGGCTGAATGGAGTGGGAGGGGAAGGAGATATGAAAAAGGAAGGTTTGACTGCTAAACAGTTAATTAAATAGTTATTATTTTTATAAACAATAATTATTAATCTAAAACACTCATCCAAAATTTCAAGATAATGCCGGCAGGGGATTTCGAACCTTTATCGTCTGGTTAGATACGGCCGTTGAGCTACGCCGAAGAACCTCGTTGCCAATCAATATATGTTCTTATTTTAATACCATTGCTTTTTATTATATTATTCAAATAATCAACTTTATTATTGCGAGAAGTAGCAGTCTCTCGCTGATGAGTGTCGAGACAACATGCCTATTTGGTAAAAATTGCTTTACTCGTCAAATATTTACAATTGATAAACTAAAGTTCTTAAAAACTTAAGACAAGATTTTTGTGCATAGCGCAAAGGGTAACAATTGTTTTTATAAACAATAATTATTAGCCTGAAACACTCATCCAAATTGAAAAAAACCTTTCCGAGCAAAGATAAATGTCGCCGACAGGACTCGAACCTGCACAAAATAATTGTTACCCTTTGCGCTATGCACAAAAATCTTGTCTTTAAGTTTTTAAGAACTTTAGTTTATCAATTAATAAATATTTGACAAGTCAAAGCAATTTTCACCAATAAAATGTAGACATAATTTGTCTCGACGCTATCTATTTGAGGGATTTAGCCGTTACAAGCCTCTCTCATACTAATAAAGTTGGTTGTTTACAGGTGAAAATATAATAAAAACAGTAATTATTAAATGGAACACTAGTATATATTGATTAACTTGGCGGGTTTGCGATAAGCCGACGTAGCTCAACGGTAGAGCATCTAACCGGACATTAGAAGGGTGCGGGTTCGAGTCCTGCCGGCGACATTTATCTTTGCTCGGAAGGTTTTTTCAATTTGGATGAGTGTTTTAGATTAATAATTATTGTTTATAAAAATAATAATTGTTACCCTTTGCGCTATGCACAAAAATCTTGTCTTAAGTTTTAAGAACTTTAGTTTATCAATTAATAATTAAATAGTTATTTATTTTATTTCTTGTTAATCAATTAATCAGTTTACATAGTATAGTAATATTTCGTAACAGTAATTGTAATTTTATTTTTATTGTTGTATTTCTTTTTTATAGAAACGGACGCTTGTGTTCAAAAAAAGAGTACGCATCCTGATGATTAGTATATTTTGAATCGGTAGTTAATTAGGTTTAATGAGATGTGAACTTAAAAAAATACGTATAATACATTTGTGCAAATTTATAAGACCATTATTATTTTTCAATTTTTGCATCGAATAGTTATTTTTGCCTTCATTGTTCATTTATCGTATTTAATTGTTCCGATGTTTTCCGGTTAGAACGCGGTTGGCGCAAACAAAAAGTTATCCAAAGAAGCGAAGTAAGCAGTCCACAATGGAGTGCTGATTCCAACCCTGATGTATGGCAGTGGGGCATGAAACTGGCATAGGAAGGACGAAAGAAGTCTGAATGCTGTAGAAATGAGATCTCTGAGACGAATGTGTGGTAAAACCATATATGATCGTATGAAAAATGTTGAGATTCGTAAAGAATGCAAGGCTGATGTAAGCGTAGTGAGCAAGATCAAGAAAGGGACGCTTAGATAGTTTGGGCATATAGAGTGAATGAACGCAGAGAGGAGTGTGTATATGACGCGAATGTGAATGGAAGAAGAAGCCGGGGACGTCCGAGAAAGACATGGCACGATCAAGTGAATCAAATACTTGAGTCGGGCCATGTCGGAAGTCGGAATAACAGAAGAGAATGTGTGAGACTTTGTATGAATGTGAATGACGCAAGAAGTGTATGCCAAGATCGAGTTGTTTGGCGGTTCGTCCTCTCTGTCTACCCCTGCGGGAAACGGCGTGATGGTTAGTTAGTTAATTTAGTTAATGTTTTCCGAAATAATTTCAGTTATGATTTCTGATTCGATTTATTTTAATTTGAAATACTTGTATTATGTTTTTCCGGACAAGATCATTAAATTTTAATACTATAAGGTTGGTTGGATAATCCCGCTTTTTTAACATTATTTTTTATATTTAGATATTGCACAATTTCAACGGAAAGTCAATTAGTATATATAAAAAATAAAAATAAAACTTCTAGAAGCTTTCTACTCGCCAATGAGAAAGACAATATAAATTTTAAACGTGTTTACCACGATGCATAATCAATTGAAAAAAGTGGAGGAAATGAAATAATATTAATGGAATTAATATTAACGAGAAAAAAGTGTTAACACTTCCTTTACGGTATCAAATTATAACGCGGTCTCTGGTGCAGGACTCGAAGTTACCCCATACAAATTCAAAACGATATTGCTTTTTAAGCCAAAAAAAATAATACAATCTATCAACAGTTATTAAGTATGGTCGATTATACTATAAAAAACATCTTACGGTTATAAAAAATAGTATTTATAGTTTTTAATAGAATCATAAAGCATTGTTGTGAGTGACGTGTGCCCTGTTACGTCGTCGAAGGCGTACTGATTCTGCCGGCGACAGCCCGCTACGAATATCAACGAAATGAACGAAACATAAAGCTGTCCTAGTAAAATATTATTTTGTTTTAAATTATTTATTGAAATAATCTTTTTACATTGATGATCAGAGTTTGGATTATGTCACTGGATATAATATGTATTTTTGTTTTGCATTATATTTTTTAACACTAACTAAAATCATTATTATGAAGGAAAAACCGAAATAAAGACATATCTTTGCGTGTAAATCGAGTTACAATTTTACTACAAATTATTTATCATTTCGGACCGGTTAGTGGCTGAGTTGGCCTTGCGCTTGGGTCACACCCAGACGTCATGAGTTCAATTTCTCCACTGGCTAACAAACAACATATTTATTTATTTATTAACGCCACAAAGGGCTATTACATACTTTAACATTAAAATGATAATGTGTACAGAACTTTAAAAAAAATAACATGATGCATAGTTGGTATATAGGTGTAACATATTTATAATATATATGTATGTATAATAATATATAAGTGCATGACACAGATAAGTTATAAAGGGAAAGGTTTTTAATTTGCAGATACTACTTTTTTTAATAAAAATAGTAATAGCCTGATCTACATGATACATAATACACAACTGCATAATATAATACTCGTATAATATGAGTGCATGACATTGTGAAAAAAAAATCATTGTGTTTTTATATTTCGGATGATGTAAAAATGTATGAAATTGCATAATACATAATATAGTATATGATACATATAAAGAAAAAAGGGGAACAAGCTTTTGGATTCTAGATGAGTACAAAGATAATATGTATGTAAAAAAAAATAATTAAACAATAGCTCTTATGCGATGCTCTTATAATTGTTGCAACATAAAAAATAATGTAAGTGATGTAAACTAAGTTATTTATTCTTTTGATTAAAATAATGACATCACAAAGTGAAACCCTTACAGAAGAAATTTTCTTCAAAAAAAAAATAAAAAATATCTTTCAGGTATCTTTTAAACATGGGTAAACTTATATTAAATATATCTATAGCAGAGGTGATATTAAGGTTATTATGATTATGATGACAGCGCCCTTGAGGTGATTTTTCACAAAAACGGCGCTATAAAAATCATCCAAGTATTATTATTATGATGATATAAGGGGATTTAAAAAAATGTCCGGTTATAAGTAACGCGGAAATGTTTGTTTTTCTTTAAAAATGTACAGAAAAATATAAAAAACTTTATCTTCAAACAATTTTTTTCTCCAGGTTAAATTACAAATAATTAAAGTTATGTTTAATAAGAGAATCAATATTTAATATAACTAGTGTAAAAGAATATATATATAAAACATACATTATTTTCCCGAGAAAAACGTTAAGTGAAAAGGTATTTAAGTATTCTGATGTAACCTAACCTAACTTAACCTATTTGAGTTCAAATTAAGAAACAATACAAAGATATGACAAATTAAAGAAGAATGTCAATTCCACAAATATTTATTCTAAATCTTACATAAATACCGAAACAAAAACATAATAAACATGTAATGTTTTCAGTCGGTCTGTAAAATCACGTCTTGCCATTTTACAAATTTACAAAAAATACATATATAAAAAAGGTTCGCCGAAGTTAGTTCATGCAAGTTTTCCAAGAAACAGAATGAATAACACTGTAGCAAAGAACCAATGTTTTCAGTCGGTCTGTAAAATCACGTCTTGCCATTTTACAAATTTACAAAAAATACATATATAATAAAGGTTCGCCGAAGTTAGTTCATGCAAGTTTTCCAAGAAACAGAATGAATAACACTGTAGCAAAGAACCAAACCCCCCCCCCCCCTACCCTTCACACTGCCCGAACTGATTCCGGAATGTGAACGACGGGCCAACCTTCAAAGTGCGTCGAAAAGTACGGATTGTGCGTAATATTACCGTGACTAAAAATACCTCTTCTAGGGAAATATTAATATTACATTAATTATAAGTCAAACGTCCGTTTTTAATTTACAAATTTGTTGAATAATGTTTTTTCTAAGACTACAAAAATTTTGATTTCATAGACTTCATAATTAATGCGTTAGGAGCAAAAATGTTGGCTCTGGTAACAGAGTGTCTAGCGCCGTTCGGGGACAGTTAATAGTCAATTAAATATTATTAATAATAAAAAATAGTAAAAAATTAAATAGTCATTTCATAAATTTATTTTTATATTAATAAGTACATTTATAATATTATTAATATTAATTTTAATAAAAATAAAAATTAGTACTATTATTTTTAATTTTTTGATTTTGTGGGTGTTTTTTTTTATAATTATATTAATAATATAAATAATTTCTCTTTAAAATTTCAACATTTTTTTTTAAATTTAATGTTTTATAATAAATTTAATTTTTTTTAATTATTTTAACATTTTTAATTGATTACTTACCTACTTATATAACTTATTTTGTGTTTTTAGTTTATTCTTATTATTTGTCTATACGTATCGTTATTTTTAGTAGGTATATTGTTTATCATGGCGAGGGGAGCTTTGCTTCTGAAAGATGTTCATATTTACACATTAAATACAGTAATTTTAAAACTTTAGAAGAAAAAATAAAATAGTTTTAACACTATGTATAAAATTCTAAAATGTATCTCTGTAAAGTTTTGCAAACGTTTTTGAATTATTGATAAGAACTTAATCTGCTTACGTCCTTTTTCATTAAGAAAGTTCTTGCTAAAACATCAACTTCGCACTGCTCCATGGTTATAAAAAGAGCTATCGTTTATTTAAGCTCACTCGGATATTCATGGAGTACATAAATGCCATGGCTGACGAGCGCCTTCCAATTACTAGCGGTTGTCATTTCATTACGACGACTCAGAGGTAGTTTCCGCCTTTAACTCTTATCAAAAATGTAAGAACGCGCGAAGTGTCTTTAAGAAGAATTTCACGATGGTCTACTTTGCCTTGCAAATTTCTGGCGAAATTTCGTGGAGAAAACTGGAGAGATGTTTGCCTTTTATTTATTTCGGAAACAAACGGTACATGTAAAACAGAGGTATACAATTTAAAAGGTTTTAGAAAATTATGACCAGGATCGGTTCTAATGACATGTCTCTGTGGAATACGTAATTAGTGGTTACATATATATTTAAACGGCGGTTAGTGCAATATGCTGGGGAATCATACTTGGTAAAGATAAAACGGTATATGAGAAATGGGTTTAGTGTATATGTGTATGTGCATATATACGTGTGTATATACAGAAAGTTGTGATTGCGCATCGATTAAGTTACGAGTAATGTTTTTCTCAAATAGCGGTAGAGAGTCCAAAAATATGTCAAGATTTGAGTTGGAAAAAAGAGTGTTTAGAGAGCATGGGAAATTGATGAATTTGCTGCAGCGTTTGTTTTGTTGTTTAATATGTGAGATAGTTTGGTGTGGCGTTTACGTTTCGATGGTATTTTAAGGTTAATTTCAGTTCGGGGCAGTTTATTTAGTATTTAGGATTTTATGTAGGAATATACTGTCGGCTACTGTTCGCCTTAGTTTCAGAGATTGGAGTGAATAGCGATGGTTATTGTTGTATATAAACCGGATAAACTTTACAAATTAATTTTGTTTTTGTTATACGAATATACTACATTTTCATTATTATTTATTAACTACTAGAAGTTGTAAAAGTACTTCGCTTGTGAGATTATTTTTTTTTTGTTCTTTGAAGCATTATGAAATATGGAACAAACATTGAGCAGATTATCAGAAAGAATTTGGATCTATACCAATTTGAAAGAAACCCCTATGATGGCAATTTCACAGCTTTGTAAAACTTTTAAAATATTCAAATCCGATCGACGTTTACACGTGCTGTTCCTTATTCGCTAAAATTATCAAAAAGAGCGATTTTAGCACTCCACAACAGAGTTCTGTTACCAACACTTAGTATGATGGGTGCTACAGAAATGAGATTTCTGAGGCGTATGACCATGTTGATAAGGAGATTTGGAAAGAAAGCAAGGCTGATGGTAAGAGCATGTAGATCAGATGGACGAAGAGAGGAGTGTAATCAAAATATTTTACAAAGTAGAATTTAATGGTTGAAGAAGTCGGGGGCGTTCGAGGAAGACGTTGCACGATCAAGTGAATCAAATACTTCAGCCGGATCACGTCAAGAGTAATAATAAAAGAAGAATATATATATGAAACTATTATGAATGTGAATGAAATAAAGAGAGTATCCGAGAGAGAGTTCTGTGGTTGTCTATCTCTTCTGCCTACCCCTGCCTGAAAACGACAGGATGGTTAATTATTTAGTTAAATAAATTGATTGCTAGGAACTGAATTATATCCTTTCAGCTATTTTTCTTTGCCATACTAGTTACATCCAATAGTATTATAACGTGGTACAAACAAATAATAATTCCACCCGGGGAAAGCTCACCGAGAGTACCTAATCCCCTGTCGGGAGGTATTATAACTAAACTTTTCGTCATAAATATGCATTCGCCAACGGTTGTCACGAATTAGCAATTCAATTCTACTTAGCTGGGATCCACACCATTCGCATATAAATTGTATTATAGATAGGTACCTACTGTGAATAATTTATTATAGTTGCTACTCTTGCATACAAATCTATTCAAAACTTTGTATTGATTAAATTTCGGTAAAATCTTGATTAAAGTGAGACTGGAGGTTATCATTATGAAATTTCACGATCAAAGATGGCGGTAATTCATAATACTTTAGAAAAAAAAAAACGGTTTTAGCACGAAATACTTTTAAATATTGAGATGAATAATATGTATTTTAAAAATTTTATATAAATAAAATTTATTAATGTTATTATTAAATTCTGCAAGTATTTTTAGTTTTTATTATTATAACATCTGATTCGGCGTTTAAGGCCATTTTTAAACTGCGACAACAACAAACCTAAACCCTTACATATAGAAAGAAAGGGTCTTAGATTAAATTTACTTGAATAATTAGAAATTAATAAACGAACGAATGATCCCAATATAACATTAATTAATAGAGGAAGGAAAATTTTATATTCACCGCATCTCAGTATGTTCACATTATCAAAAAAATATAACACATTTAAATAAATCAATAAAGAATTCAGTTAAATACGAGGAAACACATCATAAATGTGAAAACCTTACATTCAGAATTTTAATTGTTTTCTAACTTAATCAGTTTTACCGATGATCAATCATTTTTTTTAAAAACCCGTCCAAATTAGAATGAGGTGGGAGTGTATAAAATCATATGAATAGGTCACAATATGGATTAACAGTTTGAAAATGGCCTTAAACGCTGAAACAGCTGACATAATAACAAAAACTAAAAATACTTGCAGAACTTAATAATAACATTATTAAATTTGATTTACATTAAATTAAACTTAATAATAACATTATTAAATTTTATTTACATTAAATTAAACTTAAAAATAACATTATTAAATTTTATTTACATTAAATTAAACTTAATAATAACATTATTAAATTTGATTTACATTAAATTAAACTTAATAATAACATTATTACATTTAATTTACATTAAATTAAACTTAATAATAACATTATTAAATTTGATTTACATTAAATTAAACTTAATAATAACATTATTAAATTTGATTTACATTAAATTAAACTTAATAATAACATTATTACATTTGATTTACATTAAATTAAACTTAATAATAACATTATTAAATTTGATTTACATTAAATTTAAAAAAAATTTAAATCGAGTTGTACGAATTAAACACAAAAACAATTAATGAATAATAATAACTGTCCGTTATAATATCAACAAAAAACATATTTTATGAAGTTTGGCGTTGTTTCTTTCTCTATACCACTTCTGCTGAGAAAATATTTTTTAGTTATATCAAATTATTTAATATTTTTCACAAACCATTGATTTAACTATTACCTTCCTGAATATTGAGTATTACGTCCATTCCGCTAAGCCGACGCCCATTTCGATGAAAACCGACGCCTATATGCGAGTTGACGCCCGGAAGTTTCAAGTGGCAGGTATTTGGCTTTCCTCCGGGTGACTCGCTTCGCCATATCTAACTTTTTAAAACTTGGAACTTGGAATTGAGCAAACTGACAAAAAAAACCGTTTTGCAGTCCCGAAATTTATGGGTCACGAGAGGTTTAAACAGTATTTAGCCCACTTAGTAAGGGTGATAAATTTAGTAAAAAATATACGTTTAAGTTTAGGCATTAAAAACTATCGAGCGTCGTGAAATTTGCACAACTTTTTGTTATGTTTTCAAGCCATTATTTTGAATCTCGTCACTACCTTCGTTGTATGATATAGTACCTACTTTGAAATAAACACTTTACTTTTCCCTTATGATTTTTTTCTCTTTTGACGGCCTCCATGGTCGAGGGTTAAGGCTCTCCACTACGAATCCGAAGAACGCGAGGTCAAATCCCGGAGTGCGCAAGTAATATTTTTTTTTAATTAATTTGTGCTGTTTCGCAATTAATTCATTTAAAAATAACATATAGTATATTTGCGCACGTTCCAGAGTGGAAGATACTTTTCAAGACCACCATTCAGAATTGAAGCGTTGCTTGAAATGGCTTTCAGCCATGCTTGTTGACTAGATCTGAAGAGACAGGTATTTCCCCACCTTTTTCTCCCTTCTCCTTCCCCTCCCCAATACCTTCGGCTTCACAACATTCCCCAGTTGGGGATGCCATAGTATCAATGACTCAAGACGCTTGGGAACAGTTGTGACTCTTGTGTGGTATTCATATAAACAAATATAAAAAACAAATGATTTTGGTGCCTTCTTTTATTGGATGTTGGAAATCATTAGAACTATTTTCATCGTGCAGACTGGAACAACTCGTTGTATTGTACTCGTTTCGATAAGATTTCGAAGTCACAAATTGCGTCATCTTCTTCTATTACGTGTTTCATCAATCTAAAAAAATAATGTAAATAAAATATAACAAAAATATTAAAAACAGTATAAACTACTTATTATAAATCTGGGGAAACTCGCAAGAAACATCCATAAATGAATTATAGGTTACACAAAACAAGGTAATCAAAAAGCTATTTAACTTTTCTAGAACATACACCAAAAATTATACGAGCAAACAAAAGTGTTAGCAATGAGAAAATTATATAAAATATGGTATATATATAAAAACAAAATAATTACCTCAATACTTAAAACATCACAACTACAAACACACTTTACATGACAGCATGATAACATCCATTTACACACCACACATACTCGTACACAATATGGGTAGCAATCCATTAGCTACGAGGGGGCAATTTATGTAATTGCCCTCCAGATGAAATTTAACAAAAAGTCTAGATACATTTAAAAGGAAAGTGTTGTTTCTGAAAGTAACTGAAAAAATAAATACAGTGTACAAAATTGTATTGTAACTGTTTAGGTTATTCTAGTTAAGTAAGTAAAAATGTAGTTTTCTGTTTTCTGGAATTAAATTTAAAAAACTGATCTTAGTTTTCAGTTGGATAATCTTATATTTATTAGTTCTTATAATGTAAGAGAATAATGTTTTAAGGATGCGCCAATATTCAAGTTTCTAGTTTTTTCGGTTCTTGGTATCTATGATTGGTGTGTGGAATGTGCTGAGTCAGCGGCAGCCAGCCGGATGCCAACTCAGCGTTTCGATGGCCACGAAATGACAACACGTCTGTTTGGCTGAGAATAATTTTATTTCTTTGATGGATGTGTAATTATTTTGTAACGTCATTATTAATAAAATTAATTAGAAGGACTTTGTTCACACCACTGTTGATTGTTGATAGGTGTGTTTTTGTTACAGAGAAAGTTTAACCGAATGGAGCTCGTCGTCACATAGTTGCGAAACAGTATTCCAACACGAACGTCTCCCTCTACTATGAATGAACCGTTCATTTCACTTTATTAAATAATTTTTTTGTTCATTACAAAAAAAGTTAGAAGGATATTTAAACTCGATTGAAGCCGAGTAGCAACTTCACTTAAAGTACCAATTTAATAAATTTGCCAAATATTTTATCGTGAGCATTATAATATTAAACCTAAAATATTATACCGATGTTTAGAGGTTACGTATTTACTGGAATCTTCTTTTAATGGTTCCGTTGAACTCAGAACGCTATTTCGTGACCTCCAGTACTTTAATTCAAGCTCTCTTGTTTTCCCGGAACCTGCTTATTTATCTTGATGTGGGTACACCGGATTTGGGTCGTGAATGGTACTTTTATACCAAATATTTCTCAATATTGCGTACAACCTAAAATATATTTTTTATTCTATCCTTTCATTTCAGATTATAAAACATTATTGTGTACCCATAAACTAAATGAAATAATGTTTTAATTATGATTATTTAAATTGTTTATATTTTTTTCATTATTAAGTTTTCCGAAGAATGTGCTTAGTACATACAAATTTATTTTATGGATCAGTATGAACCTATCTAAGAACATTTTCAAATAACTACGTAAAAATTAAAATTTAATAGGTATTTCCCCGACCCCTATACGTAAATGTTTTAGTTCGGGTTTGAGGCTTCGCTTAAAAAATAAAGTGCCTCTCACCGAAAAAACGGAAAAATTATTTCACAGAAAAATTTGTACGACCTTCGCCCGGAAAACAGAAAATCAGATTTTATTTCCCGTGGCACCTGAAATCTTTTTATTTTGTTTCACCATATTTTTCTAATACTTCTTGTTTTAATATTTTTTCCAGTGTTGCTATAATAATTTTTTTTTGTGTTTTTGTAACGATCTTTTTAATGATAATTCGGACATAAAACTAGTCCATCATATTATCTAATTAAAAAAAAATAATCCTAACTTCCGATAGTCATACAAATCTTGAAGAATTATACTGTCATGGTAAGTAAAGAAATGTCACCATGGGAGTCATTTTCCAGAATAAATGGAGGAATTTTTCTTTAATCTTTTAGCATATTTACAATTGACCATTCAAATATTTTATCAAAACGCTTGTATACACTTAAGCTATATTATAATGGTATTAAAGTGTATAAAAATAACTGTTGAATATGTTTATTTCTGTTTATACTTACCAATAGTTAATGTTTATCTAGTAATTATTATAAAGTCAAATCAAGTAAAATATTTTATTTTATTAATAATTTCAACAAAATATTTACCTATTTGAATTTTTTTTAATGAATAAAACAGATTTTAGAACAATAATAATTCTTCAATGATTAAAGATGTAGATATGTGTATATTAACAAAGTGAAGAATTCAAAATAATACTTAATTCATTTATTTTATTTTTCTTCAAATTATTAGCTTTAAATAACTTTAAAGTTTACCACAGTAAAACCGAACTGTTAACAATACGTCCCATGCTATCAAAGGCAAATGTGTAAACTTGGCTCAAGTTAACATATCAAAATGTGAGATGTTGGAGATGCAGAACCAATCTTACTTTAGTTTAGTTTGACAAGTGGCAGTCGAGATGTGGAAGTCAGATAATATTTCGTCTGTACATAGACGTGTGCTTGTTATCCGTTTTCTTTGATAATGTATGGATCACATTCATGAGCTAGTTGCTTACTTAGTCAGTGAAATACAAAAAATACGCGATAAAATGATGCAAGTCATGTTGAAAAGGTTGGTCGTAAATGTTTGGCAATTCTCAAATTTTTTGGACAGATTGACGTACTCGTATATAATGAATCTGTTATGTTGAAATATTTTTTAAGCAGATTAGTATAAATATACAGTTTTGTAATATGAAAAAAAAATAAATGTGATATTATTTGTACATACATACTTCTTCCCCTTGTCCCATTCGGGACAGGGACTCATCGTATCGACAAGGCGTCTTCAATCCGTTCAAGCCGTCCCTATCCTGCATTACTTCATAACCTTTGGAGTTGTTTCTGATAAATGTCTCGGGGACATCCCGCTGGAACCTTTTAAGAAAAAAAAAATCTGCGGAATTCGTTCTTCTGGCATGTTATTCATTGCATATTGTTATAGCATTAAAATTTTATTGGAATAACTTACGAAAGTTCATTAACCTCGTTGTAATATATAATATTAGTAATTAATATTAGTAATAATTGAAGATAATATTAGTAAATCTCAAATGAAATATGAAATGGAAAAGACACATAAAATTAAATAAGGCTTCGGTCGCATCTGGGACTCGAAATAATTCTTAAATTGAGGTAAAATATCGGAAAAAAATATAAAAAAGCACTAAGGTGGTATTAGCTCAACTGGACTGATCCTGGGGAGACCGAGGGGTCTTGGGTTTGATTCCCAGATACGACTGTTACCTTCTTTCTTTGTCTTTTCTGTTTTATGTATCGTTTCAAAATTGATAATACTATCTTAAGTGATTAAAAAAATATGTGGACGAATGTTTTGTTTAAAACATAATATGAGCTAATCCCTATTTAACAAAAAAAAACCGCTCTCGCGTTATGTTCTGGTGTAAAATTTTAAAGATGTTTTTGTATGAGTTCTTGCATACAGTTTTCATATTGTTGTTATTCTTGTTCTAGGACGCAATATGCATATTGGATGATTACGGCACGACTGCCGCGATAGTTCCGTGGTTCATAATAGTTATCCGGTAAGTGACGATTCAGATATCAAACCCCTCTTTCTCTCAATATTATTTTTGTGAGTGTTTTTTTTTAAATATACGTAATTTTTTGTTTTAGTATGTAAATTAACGTGCAAATAATATTCACATCATAGTCAAAGTTGGGCAAAAATACGAATCAGGAAGAAAGATTGAAGTCGGAATTTACTGAACTCAAGTCTGACAGCCGAAACTACCACCAATGTGATAGTTTGATCTCGAGCAGTGGAATTACCTGACTGCAACATGCAATGTCGGGTGTGGTGAGGAGAAATGTGGGAGAATGGAATTAGTTCGTCGTTTGCACATTCCATAGCTATTTACATACTGTTTGAATGTAGAGGAACGAAAACCCCAGAGGATCTAGTAATGAAGAGAAGCCAATTAAAAATATAATTGAGTGGATTCTAGAAACACGAGAAGGACGAAGGTTGGAAACATAAATTCGATGGTCAAGAGAAAAATAATAATATTTACAAATAAATTTAGATTCCAAAACTACATTCTGTGTTCCAAATTGAGTGTAAAATAAATTTTCCACTTATTTTTTGTGTCGTATAAATGGAACAACAAAACTTGTAAATTGTATGTAAAATACTGAAAATTGAGCAAAATTATACTTAACTAACCATCCCAATTTTTCACTGTAGAAGTAGACTGAGAGCATCGACCGCCACACACCCGGTCATGGAATAGTTCCAACTCTTGAAATAACCTTAATTTTTTTCTAACAGTATTTGTTTGACACATGGCAAGGCCAATGTGAAGAACTAGACGATATTTAAAAAAAAGTTTAACAGAACGTACTTGACACAACTTTATTTTTAGGATAAGAGGAAATATTTACTGTAGTTCAAGTCTACCCTTTCCACCCTTTGACCATGCTGACATTATTTCCTTAATTCTTATGTATTGAAAATTTTCAATAAATTTATACTTTTTGTTTGAAATTGTCGCCGCCAATTGAAATGCACTCATGCAAAATAACGTTACTCTTTGGTCTTATCGATTTTTTTCTTCATAGAGAGAAGTAATTACAATTCATTATGTAGGCTATTATTTCGTCGAGACATACGTTTTGAAGAATTTTTTGTCAATCCTCCACTTTTTTGAAATCCTTGATTTTCAACAGAAGTTTCCTTCCATCTACAGCAGTTTCCTTGTGTGAAGTTGCCAAGTTCATAGAAAGTTAGCCCATATATCTTCCAGAACTTACTGTTTGTCACTTCTTCTTAACTTTGACTGGGACTTAAGAACTGCATGGAATACCGCACAATGATCAAAAACCTTACCGACTTCACTGGGTTTCAAAATATGTGTTTCACTAAGATTAACGAGATTGGGTTAGTGCTAAAAGTAAAAGCATTCATTTTTCTATACTGAATAAGTAATCATTAGGAAAACGTATTTGAAAGGAATTATATTATTTTTGGTCATTTTCTGGAGACCCACAAGGAACGATCATGGTACCACTTTGTTTTTAATTATTTAACTGGACACACTACATATTCGAATGACCAAACTAAGAGTATTTTAATTAGAATTAGAATTAGAAGACTTTCGTTTGTTTATTCTTTTTTTAAATTATCTTATTGAAGTTTTGATTTTTGGTGAAATCAAGTGCAACTGCATTTCAATTTATAAAAAAAGCAATGGTAGTTCGGTTCATTTTTATTACTAAGCATAGAAAAAATATATGAGCAGCATCCTTTGAAAATACTTTTGCTTTTACTTAGTTTCAATGGTTTCTATTTATATATTTTTCAATCACTTCATTGTTTCATTAAAAAAAATTAATAAGCAAAAAAAAATCAATGGGTATAGCTTATGGGTACATTCTATTCCTTAAATTTAACTAACAAAATACATTACTACATAAGAAATACATATTTATATATAAAATATGGAGATTTTTAATCTAAGTGCGTTCAATTTATGCTTTCAAAATATTCGTTTAAGGTGTAGTGACATTTAATTAGAAGGAAAGTTTAGTGATGATTTAAAAATAAGTAGATCTTGTGTTTGTTTGATGTTAAGTGGAAGGTTGTTTAATTGGCATGTAGTAAGGTCCATTTTGAAATACTGTTTTGTTGGCTAGTGGTATTAATAGGTTTTCTGTAAATCTTGTTGCGAGTTGAGTATTTTAGTGGAAACCTATCTGGAAATGACCGTTCTGACAGGCATAACTCGATTACCTATATGTGTATGTAGAGTAATTTTCTCGGTTTACCCGCGTAATGCAGTCCTAAGAAGGACTTTTTAACTCCTGACTTTTCGGACAAATCACATTGTCCATCTTCAGATATATCTTATATCTTGAGTGATGTCTTGAACTGATCGCTTGCGCGTGTCCGTTCAATCCATAAGTTAAAACCTGGGATGACGTGAAAGTCATAATTGAACAAAATTCCCCGATAACATAACTTCCAAAATGATTAGATTTACTCTCAACTTCCTTAAATAAAACCAATCAGGTTACTACGCGCCCCACTAAAGGACCCACTCTTACCCCCACCCCTTTATCGACACGCTATTAAAATGATTTGAAATCACTTAGGTTTTGACTTTTGGATTGAACGGACACGCGCAAGCAATCAGTTCAAAACATAACACAAGAGATAGTGCCTCTGAAGATGGACAATGTGATTTGTCCAAAACGTCAGGAGCTAAAAAGTCCTTCTAAGGACTACATTACGTGGATAAACCGAGAAAATTATTCTACATCTTACACCCGTGAAAATCTCAACCATAACATATATATGTATATAAACACATCATTGATCGTTTAAAGTATCGGTTTTTTTATAAGAATATATTTTTTATAAGAATATATTTTTCTATAAGAATCTCGATAAGCGGAATTTGAGATTTTCATGAGAATAGTTTTATTTTTCCCAAAATATTAATCCGTACTAATATGCAGAGATTAATGAAATAATATTCACCATTTTCTAAGTGTGCCTAGTACAAAAGTATTTCCTAGTATTTCCTGAAACAACTACTCAGTCGAAATTTCATGCAATGTTAGTTATTCCTCCGAGTCTCTGTGTAATGTTGTAATATTTGGAAACAATATTTCAAAAACAAATAGAAATAAAACATATTATATAAAAAACAAGAAAAACTTATTTTTTTCCACTTCCACTACTAAAATTGAGTAAAAATATTGCGTATTTATATGGCAACATTATTTTTCAATAAAAGTATTTCTAACAAATCGATTTATAAAAGCCCTTCTGAAAAATGGTAGGTATTGATTTCTGTTTACAAACAGTATTTTGAATTTGCAGAAATCTCATTTCTGAAACTAGTGTACACACCAAGTAAACGGTAAAAACCTACATTTCAATTTATTTTTAAATTGTGTTTATCCCCACTGATGTTTTGGGCTTACGTGTTTGTAGTTCTCTCGAGGCTTTTTTCACACAAAATTAAACACTTTTCGTTATAATATTTAAAAAAAAAACTTTCATTTTCTCTTTATAGTTCAAACATTTGTGAATTTTGTACTTGTATATGTCTTTTTTTCTCCGTGATAATAATCATTTTTTCAAAGAATTATAATTGAAGTGTATTGTAAAAAAAACTTATATATTATATAATAAAAAAGATAGTACATTAGACCAATTTTAAATATGCTGAAAGGTTAAACAAAACTCGACCCTTCATTCTGAAGAATGACTGCCATGGTCATTACTGTGTTTTTACATACCACGGCAGTATAATTATGTATGTGAAACTATTGAATCTCTATGTAGAAAGACGTTGTGCGGCAGATAAAATTAGTGGTAGGAAAGAGATGGGGCAGATGAAGATTGGGAAGTACTCTAATTAAGTATTATAGTATCTTCCCACAACCACGTCAAGTGCGTTAGCCACTAATCTGTACTATGAACCAATGTTATCACTAAATATTTTTGAATTTCGATTGATTAGTTTGTTTAGCTGTTTGAGTATATTTTAATTGAGTCTGTAGTTTATTTTATACGCTTTCATTTAGAAACTGGAACTCAGTTTTTAACCACAATGTAGGCATTTATTAAATCATCTTAAATCACTTGGCGGGTTTGCGATAATCCGACGTAGCTCAACGGTAGAGCATCTGACCGGCAATCAGAAGGGTGCAGGTTCGAGTCCTGTCGGCGACATTTATCTTTTCTCGGAAGGTTTTTTCAATTTGGATGAGTGTTTCAGGCTAATAATTATTGTTTATAAAAATAATTGTTACCCTTTGCGCTATGCACAAAAATCTTGTCTTAAAAACTTTAGTTTATCAATTAATAAATATTTGATAAGTCAAAGCATTTTTCACCAATAAAATGTAGACATAATTTGTCTCGACGCCATCTATTGAGGGATTTAGCCGTTACAAGCCTTTCTCATACTAATAAAGTTGGTTGTTTACAGGTGAAATATAATAAAAACAGTAATTATTGAATGAAACACTAGTATATATTGATTAACTTGGCGGGTTTGCGATAAGCCGACGTAGCTCAACGGTAGAGCATCTGACCGGTAATCAGAAGGGTGCAGGTTCGAGTCCTGTCGGCGACATTTATCTTTTCTTGGAAGGTTTTTTTCAATTTGGATGAGTGTTTCAGGCTAATAATTATTGTTTATAAAAATAATTTATTAAATCAATTGCAGGCCTAAAAAAATGCGGATTAATATTATTATTAACGAATTAGTTGTATTCTTAATATATTTTTTTTAAATGTTAATAAAATAAATTTAATAACGTTATTATTAAGTTCTGCAGGTAGTTTAGTTGTTATTATTGTGGCAGCTGCTTCGGAGTTAAAATCAATTTTTAATCTGTTGTTAGGCCACATTGTGTCGACTTAATCAAGCGATTTTATTTACCACCGCTAATTTTTAACTTTTTTGGTTATTGAATATATAAAAATCAATGTAAGTTTGTTTGTTTGTTTTTTCTAGATTTTATTAGTGCCGGGAAGGTTTAGAGAGTACTTTTAATGAAATCTAATATGTTAAACTGTTGCTATAACGTTTTAAAATTATTATGATGTACCCGCCATGTTTTATTTAGGTTAGCCCCTAGATATAACACTCTGGTTGGCTACAGATTACATATTCAAAAGAAGAAGGTTTTTTGGGTAGAATATTTTCAAAATGGAAAACACGAGTAGGTACCTACTTAAGAACTTTATAATTTGGATACATTTTGAAAAAATAAACGTTTGAAATGCAATAAAATATTCAAATGAATGTTTCCTTATTTGGAGATCGTTACTTTCGCTGTCAAATCAATTATGGCACCCTATTGATAAGCAACAATTCACAATTTCATAACTTTATTCCAAAAAAAAAAATCCCTAGCAAGGCCGGTTACACAACAGCTAGTGATTTATAAATATTTTTGATTAATAACGATGTACTCAGAAATAATTGTGATTATTGAAATTCTCTATGAGTTGCTTACAGATGAAACCCGTTTACCTCGATTTTAATGGTGGAAAGGTTTTCTTAATTGTTTTATAATGACATGAATGCTATTAAGGCAATGAATTTAAATGTATGTGGCGAATCTGCGAAATATTTGAAGATATAAATTGTTTTATTTTTGTGAAACTACTAAGACGTGGTTAATAGATTATTTTTATAAATTCATTAGTTTGAACGCCGAAACAGCTGTCACAACAATTAATACTAAAATCCTTGCGGAACTTAAAAACAATATTATTAAATTTATTTCCTTTATATTGAAAAGTAAATAAAATTGATTTAAACGAATTAAACACTAATAACAATTTATCGTCGCTATAAGTTAGATTAAGTATAATTGTTTTGAAAACAATCTCGTTGAGTACTAAGATTAAATGCTCGTAAATTATATTAGTACATGTAAATAAATATCGATAGACTCGATATAGACATCACAAACTGGCAAGAAATAAATACGGTAATTGTCGTATTTTGATTTGATTGATTTAGTTTTAAATTATTCCGCGTCGCGTCAGGTCGTATGATATCCAGTGTTTCCATTACACGGTAAACATTAGCAAAAATCAAGAAATAATATTTTATTCATAAGTTTGAGCAAATTACTTATTTTTATAAAGTATTTTCATTATTGTAATGTCATTGAGGAATACTCACTATACAGTAAGACAATAATATACCAAGAAATAATATTTTATTCATAAGTTTGAGCAAATTACTTATTTTTATAAAGTATTTTCATTATTGCAATGTCATTGAGGAATACTCACTATACAGTAAGACAATAATGTACCAAGAAATAATATTTTATTCATAAGTTTGAGCAAATTACTTATTTTTATAAAGTATTTTCATTATTGTAATGTCATTGAGGAATACTCACTCTACAGTACGACAATAATTTACCAAGAAATAATATTTTATTCATAAGTTTGAGCAAATTACTCATTTTTATAAAGTATTTTCATTGTTGTAATGTCATTGAGGAATACTCACTATACAGTAAGACAGCGTTCGGTATTCATTTTTTTAAATTATATCCAATCGGACCAAGCTGTCTACATGGAATTCCTTTACTGACAATCACAAAAATACACTACTAAATTAAAACACTTGAAGGCACTAAAGCTCATTAAAAAAAATGAAAATAATGCAGTGGTTTTTTATTTATTTCTTTATTTTCTATCGTATAATATTAATTATATACATTGGGAACTTATACCCGCTAAGCCACTGCAAGTAGCTTGTCAGAAGGAGTTTATTTTAACAATATAATATAATAAAACAATAAATTACAATCATCGTACAAATGTAGGGCAAAATTATTATATTTAGGCGCATGCATGTTGTGATCAATGTACATAAGTTGAAAAAAAAATTAAAAAGAAAAAATAATGGAAAAAGCATTACAGTTTTGTTATTGAGATGCTAGAGTCCAATTTTATAACACCGATTTAAATAATATTATAAAAATGTCAATATCATAAAAAATATCAAAATTTTAATAATAAAATAATAAATAATAATGATCTACAAACACGTCGACGGACCACTGTTGTCCGCGTTCAAAGGTGCGAAGATGATTTGACGCCTTCGTTTTACAACGCATTGTGTTCAGACTATTTTGAAAAATAAAATGCTTTGAGATTAAATAATATCGTTTTATTACCGTGAATAGTATTAACCCGCGTAGATTTCTATACTCACTTGAACCTCTTTACTATATAAAAATATATAAATTATTTACAATACTATCCACTATGATAATACCAACATTGTTTTCGCAGGACTTAATGATAACTCATTATAATTAATATGTATGTAGATTTGCTCCTGTGTCTCGGTTTCCAACAACACAACTTTTAAGTGTTAACGACGCCCGGTCGTATATCTATCTCATCCATACCCACAGATTCATTGAATGTCTATCTTTGTCATACATGACCAATTTTTAAATGAAGATTTTACTAGAAACGTGAGCGTGTTTGTTATTTTATCGTATTTTGTATAAATATTGTGAGACAATAACGTGTCTATGTTTGTAATGTCATTTGTATGCGTTATATGAACAGTTTATTGGTAAGGAATGTCGTAACAATAATTGGAAAATACAGGAATATTTATTAACTCCTAGGAAAATAGTTCTTCTGAATTTTACTTAGAAGCTGGATACAAAAATACGCTTTAATATTTTGTTGCACCTGTAATGGTTTTGGTACTAATTTTACATTTAGAAACATAACCTATGTCCCATCATTCTCCTTTATCTTCCCTCTTGATTCTCACCACGACTTACTTAAGAGGAACCGCTGCGCTGCCTATTTCATACATAACTTAATCTTGCTTTTGAGGCCAAAATACCCATCCATAATGAATGACATATATTTTTTTAATTGAAGGTTTAGTAAATATCTAATACGAACGAAAGGTATTTTATTTTTATTAGCAATAATTATTAGCCTGAAACACTCATCCAAATTGAAAAAAAAAACCTTTCCGAGCAAAGATAAATGTCGCCGACAGGACTCGAACCTGCACCCTTCTGATGTCCGGTCAGATGATCTACCGTTGAGCTACGTCGGCTTATCGCAAATCCGCCAAGTTAATCAATATATACTAGTGTTTCATTCAATAATTACTGTTTTTTTTATTATATTTTCACCTGTTTTTTCAATTTGGATGAGTGTTTTAGATTAATAATTATTGTTTATAAAAATAATAATTGTTACCCTTTGCACTATGCACAAAAATCATGTCTTAAGTTTTAAAGAACTTTAGTTTATCAATTAATGAAAAGTATTTTATTTATTTTTGTTTTAAATTTTGAAGAATACATATGCCATGAAAGAAAATCAATTTTGGAGGCAACTTAGATATTTTAAAATATGTACGGCAAATTTGTGTTCCAACGCAAATTGATAGTTTTTAATTTAATTTTAAAAAAAAAGTCTTTTATTATATATTTCATTATATTTTCAAAGCAGAAGGGGTAAAACTTTTTTTAAAGCACCGTTATTTCATAATGGAAAACAAAAAAAAATTACTTGTAATCCGTACTAGATATTTACTATGGTGAGTATTTTGACCTCAAATCCAAAATTAAGTTTTGTATGAAACAGTGCGCGCAGCCGTTCCTTTTAACCCAAGCACCATTCTCCAAATTAATTATGTCATTGTTCCGCTGAATCTGGATATTACTCAGATTCATTCTCCTACGGTGTAGTCTTTATTTTGTAGTACAGAAGTCTTTATTTTGAAACCTGTGAACAATATGGCATTCATAATTTTTTCTGTAGAAGTTTGCACATCGAGCAATGATTAATAATTACTCACAAAAATTCGCATATTATTGTCGTAAGTAAAGTTGTTATTTTAAACCCAACACTTGGTTGGATTTTATCGGAGCGCTATGCCATTTTTTTATACAAGCAAAGTTATGATATGAATTCACAATCTCATAGCTAGAACATGGAGAGTTGTAAGGGTAGCGGAATTGGATTGGGCTGGGATGGGCAATCTTTTGCTACCTATTCTAATCAAAACGATAAAGATCATGTATGGAAGATATTACGTCAAGTTTTACCCGACTGCATGGACTATTTATATGGAGTAAGATGCAGATAGGAATAGCTAGGAATGTTTTAGTAATTTGAGAACAAATCGTTTCTCCAACTGATTTTAACGTAAGATTCCACGAACGTGGAATAAGCTATGTACCTACCGGTCTTTCTTCGTATAATTTGAGCCTTTTAAAGGAAAAATTAAGGGCCTCTTTACTGTATTCTATCATTTAAATGTTTCAATACAGTATGACATGAAAATTATGCATTGAACTGCGGGAGGTAATTTAAATAATACGATTCAATCGACGTATAATCCAATGCACCAGCGTAAAGTTAATTATCACAATATTAAAATTGATATGTTAGTTCATTTAATTCCCTTCTTATCTTCACAGCGTTAAATGTCGGACTACTGCTATAAATACACGAAAACCAGCTGTAGATAAATGTGGTTCGATCTCTTGTGTTCTGGAAGCACTGCATAGCATACCCAGTGGAATCATCACGTCAACGCAACCACGGACAACACGCTAATAATAATAATGTGTTTATTCCGGAATATGGGGAGGTTAGTGCGATCCCGCATATCCCATAAAGTATAGTCAAATTATATGGATAATATATATTTATAAAAATTGAAATGTAAAGAGAACATAATAGACATTAGTAATTTATTGCATTTGAGATTGATAGAGCCAATATATTTCTCCATTGTGCTTCTATGCTGGAATCTGGACTCTGGCACGATTTATTGATGAGAACATTTCCGTACTTGGTTATCCCCTCCCTAAATCCTGCCAGCCGGGTTCCTATGACGGCTGCAAAGCCAGGAACTCGCCCCTCCGTGAGCATGTTGGAAGCACTGCAGTGGATGGAATGACCGAATATCGCGCGGTAGGGGTTGTTCTACTGTCCGCAAAGTAGTTCAATGTTCTTGAAGTTGGCCGAGAGCTCGTACATAAAACGAGTTGTGCGTAACACAATAAATAGCTTCCTTTTCAATAGTGGACTGCTAATCCAAAACCTTCTACTGAGCGTTTTTGACTTTACACTGAGTGCTCGTCTTTGCCTATCGATATCATCATCATCCATCAACTTACTATTAATGACGTGTCCCAGATATATGACTTCTTCTACCACTTTCAGAATCTCGCGATTCAGGAAACCTGATGGAATGCTTTTCGGGCCTTCCCCAATCTGATGATCAGTTGTACTATTTTTTTATGGTTATACAGCATGTTCTTTTCGTGTGCGAACTCTTCACAGATGTTTAAAAGGATACGTAGCCCTCTTATCGACGGTGCCATCAAAATCATGTCAACCGATGTGGCAACCTACTCTAGCATTGTTTAGCCCGTGGGTGAGTTCATTCATGTATATGTTTAACAATACTGGAGACAAGCACCACTTTTCAAGTAAAATGTTTTTAACAGTCCGTCTTTCCACTTTACGAGGTTTTCTTACTGCCCCTGCTAAAATATGTAAATTCTTATCACTGACGTTAGAATGAATAGACTTTCCTTAACATAACATTTCTATGGCTGGAGGTAAAGGTCACGTGACATCCACTTTTGTACCAGTAGTACAATGCCATTCACGTTTGTATCGCGTGATTTTTACTGCGGTAATCAAATTATAAAATATGTATAAATGAGTCAAACTAAGGACTCCAACAAAATATTCGTTTTTTTTAAAAAGCCGAAACCATTCGCTATCTTGCTATTTTAATTAAATCGGCGGCATGTCTTGCCTCCCCTTTATTTCGGTATCTTTTCCTTTGTATGTTAGGGGATCTCCATATATTATTTGCTCTTTGATTCATATGCATTTTGTTTTCTTCTTTTTTGTTCAATGTCCATGTGTTAAATAGATATATCTAAATTAATAATATATCAAAGTTGCAAAGAAATCTCACACTAAAGGCTCTTGAATGTCATATGAGAAGACTTGTACATACTATGGAGGCCGATATAAAAGTTCATTTTCACATAATGTAAGTTTTTGATACAGTATTGTTCTTGTTCTCGTACCACAATTTGCATATCTCTGCCTCAGAAACCGAAAGACAAAGATAGAACTTTGCGAAAAAGAAAATTGCTAATATATTGCAGAAACAAGAAACGGAAAGAATTCAGTTATGATACGAGCTTTATGTAAAGATTTTCGTATGAACAAAGGCAAATAAAAATAAATGGAATATTTTGGAAATGCTGGCCCGATTTGTTATTATGAATGGGAATGAATTTATAACGAAGATTTTTTCGTTTCCGAAAGTACTAAAGCCAAGGGTTGCGGGGTTAAGGATGATAGCAAAATGGGCCTTACCCGCAAATAACAGTTTCATTGTTTAGGTTTTAATCTTGTTTTATTGGTAAAGTTCTGGAATGACCCGTGTTCATCATCCGGAATTAGGATCGTTCGGTGCGAAATAGAGATTTCTCAACACATTGGGTTTAATTAAATGTCCGCATAAAGTAGAGAACTGGCACAAAACCAATGCCTGGGTTAATCGAATGCCTTGCGATAGTAATTATGTTTACATCATTGATAGAGTTAAGTACTGTGTCCGCATTGAGTTTTGGGAAACAGATTAGTTACTTGATAACAATAACCGTTGGACCTATTTCCAAAATTGGCCTTTGAGGGCAGTGAAAGGCGTCAATTAAATATGACAATTTCGTAATTCTGAATTGCAAGAAGGTGCTGTTAAATTCAATTTATTTTAATAACTTATTGAAGCTCACAAGCCTCATTGCAATCAAAGAAGAAGATAATTTTAACAAATCTCAAATAAAACATGAAACAGAAAAAGGGGTGAAATAACATGTTTACTCATTATTCTTTCTAGACGTGTAGAAAAGTCAATAATAATAATAATAGTTGGATGATTTGTATAGCGCCGTTTTTGTGAAAAATCACCTCAAGGGCGCTGTACAAATATTTATTAACCAATTATGTACAGACAGATACAGAAAAAACATACTTACCTGGCAGGTCGCTTCAGATGAACACAGTTTTAGAAAAATTTAATTATAGAGATGATAGTTTTACATGGTTATTTGTTTCTCCCTTTCTATTGATGTTACATTTATTAGATGATTGGTGGCACAAGAAGAGGTGGTATTTATGAATTATTGGCATTAATTTTTAGGACTGGAAAGTATTCATAAAATGAATTTTAGGACTAAATATCTATAAAATTACCTTAAAAAGCGTAAGAAATTTTAATAAATATAAACTTTTTTTTTTATTTATTTTACACTTTGGTTATTTACAGTGTTGCGGGCTGTGGACGCATTTGCGCACCGATGCGTGAATTTTAATTTTATTTATTATTATTATTTTTTTATTTATTTAATGACTTTAGGTAAGTACTAACCGGCTAGCCTAGCTAAGCAATTTACAGGTGAATTTCTTCAATTTATGGATATGATTGTCTGAAAAGATGTGTTTTAAGTTTAGTTCTGAATTCTGTTGAGTCTTTGATAATTCTTAAGTCATGCGCCAGTTCATTCCAGGCTTTAGGTCCTGACACTCCGAAAGCACGATCACCGAACTTAGTATTAGGTAGGCGCTTTGATTCCTTCAACCTGCCGATAGCTGATGACGCTGCTGACCTAAGGGTGGACTGCCGTGAGTTGGTATTTTCGGGAATACACTGTTCTGATAACTAAGCCGGAGCCATTCCGTTAAGTGACTTCAATACCATCCAGCAGAGCTTGAACTGGATTCTTTCAGGACATTTGCCAGTGGAGATTTTTGAGATGCTCTGAAATGTGAGAATATTTAGATACGCCAGTGATAAGTCTTGCTGCAGCGTTGAATACTGATTGCAATTTGTTAATTTGGTATTTGGGGAGACTCGCATATATTCCGTTGCAATAATCTAGACGTGACACAACGTACGAATTGATAAGCAGTTTAGTTGCCTCTGTTGGCAGGTTTCTCCGTACTGATTTTATTTTCCTCAATTTAAAGAACCCTGTACTTTCAGTTCTGTTTACTTGACTTTAAAGGGAAAAGTCTGCATCCAAACAAACAATAGATGTCCCATATAAATAAAATTCAGATAAGGATATCCGATACGCTATCTAGACTGCAAATGTCTTCAGGAAGTACATTGCAAGCATATAAAAAGGTAGCAGTAAAATGTGGGAATTATTTGAGGACAGTAATGATAATTATTAAATTTAAAGTATGATATCGATAAAAATTGACGCAAAATAAACGGGTCTCATTAGCTCAGCAGTTGGAGCTTTGTAAGTAAGACAAAGGTCCTGGGTTCAATTCTCAGATGCGACTGAAACCTTTTTACTTTCTGTGTCATGTTACATTTCAGATTTGTTTGCATTTGAGATCTTCTTCATTAAAGCTGTTAAATTTTTTATACGAAGATAAATAAAATTAGTATCTGAATGGAATTTATAATCCGGTAATCCTTAAAAGAATCTTTTGGCGCGTATGAAGAATGATGTCTGAAAAGCGAGAACGAGCACGAGTCCTATAATTTCCTAACCCTGCACAAATCGCAAGTGTGGTCAATACAATTTTCTGAAAAATTTAGACAGAATTTGTTTTGCATTTTTACTGAATATTTTATTATTTTATTTTCTTCAAAAGGTGTGCATTTATTTTGTGGTGTCTTTTTTTTATAATCAATACGAAGAACTTTGTTTACACCACTGTTTTTAATACATACATATCTACATATTTCAGAAGCAAAGCTCCCCCATAAACATAAACACTACTTTAAATTAACGACAATTATAGACAAATAATAAACAAATGGACAAATTACTTGTATTAACAATAAGTGATGAATGTAGGTATGTAATTAATTCAAAATGAAAAATAATAAAAAAATATTAATTATAAAATGAAAAACACAATTTGTAAAACACCACTTTTATTGAATTAATAACCGTCGCCAACCAGGTTTCGCTTCACCGAAGCTTCGTCAGGGCTTATTATTAACTAAAGATAATTAGATACAGGCACATATATATACATAAAACAATGAGTGAAAGAGATATAAAATGAAAGAAAGAGACACATATAGAGTGGGAGGGGAGACATTATTTAGGGAGGATAAGTGGGGGGGGGAAGGAAAAAGGAGGGGGGGAAGGGGGGGAAACAGCTGAGATTACCGGAATAAATTAAGTATGGGACTATTAGTTAAATTAATTTGGTTATTTATAATGTTTAAATTATTATTAACTGCTTTTTTGATCTCGAGGGCTTCTAAATTGTTTAATCTTATTCCAATTCCATTTTTATGTAATATTTTATTACCCGAGTCTTTATCGAATGAGTGATCTGATTCTATTAAGTGATTCTGATTCTATTCTGATTCTTTTAATTCTATTCTGATTCTGATTCTGATTCTATTAAGTAAGAAAAAAAAAATATTGATTATAAAATATCAAATAATAAATTTGAATTACAAATTTAAAATTGAAATTTCTTTCGTTATTCATATAAATAAAATTAAGCAATTAAGAATGCATAGAATTAAAAATAATAATTGTTATTATTATAAAAAATTATAAAAATAATTTTCTAAATATAGATATTATTATTAGATATTTATATATTAAAAGCAGTAGTGCAAAGTCCTTCTCACTAATTATATTTTATTATTTATTTAAGGAGCTTGTTCGAGGTGTTTCAAATTTGCACACTTTACCATTAAATCGATAGAATAGTCACTGTTAACATGAGATATCAAAAACCACCCCCATCACCATTTTCCACCCTTAAAATACAATTTTAGTACTTTTGCACGTTTGATAAAATAAGAGAAAAATTATTGGGTAGGTGTAGGGGTAGCGCAAACGCATCACAACCTGAAAACTTAAATACATTCATAACCCAGAGCAACACCGGGTTCTTCAGTCAGAATATATATATATATATATATATATATATATAAATACCATACCATAGTGGTAACTAATCTAAGGCAGATCGAGGAAGAGATTGAATGACTGGGTGGAAGGGAATTGGTAAAGAATAAACAAAACAAAAAACTGATGATCAAAGAGAGCAAAATACATTATTTGTCGAGGAGACCAAAATCTACCTCGGAGTGATGGACCGTTTTGGTGATAAATAATGTAGTTTATGTTATCTACATGATTTTTCTTGTCTCCGTAACGAAATCATATTTTTTCATCACGTGAATACCTGGATATACTTAACTTAATATTCAAAGTACTGCTGCTCTGGATGATGAATAACTACCGTTATTGTAACAATGATAGAAAGGCTTCTCGGGAGATATTGATCTTTTTACTTGGAGAACATTATTTTGTATTTCTTGGGATCAAAGGATTGAATTTGTTTGCTGGAATGAGTTAAACTTTTGAACGTTGGAACTGAAATTATGTTAAATTACAAAAAAGGGAGTGTTTTCTTAATTCCAGTTTATCTACAAAAAAATTACAACAATTTTAAACAAAACGAAATATCAGAAAAAGGAATCGATCCCTAAGAACAGATTTTTTTTATCTTGTGGAATGCCGGCATCCACATTATTCCGTTCAACGCCAACGCGCACTTTGGCGTCGATTCGGAATGGTCACGTTCTCAAAGAATTTTGTGCCTTACGGTATGTTCGTCTAATACTCATGTTTTACGATTGAAAAATGAATAATACTAGTTCGATAACATCCTGTCACCGATATCAGAGTTCGCCCCCATATACCAGTCTCGTGTTTTATATCGATGTTCTTCTAATAAATTCTTAATTTTTATTCAATTTTTTTATATAACTTATTGAAGTTTGTAACCCTCATTGTAATATTTAATCATTAAAGAAGATAATATTAACACATCCCAAATGAACCACGAAACCGAAAAAACAACAGAAATTAAAAAAATTTCAGTCGCATCTGGGACTCGAACCTAGGACCTCTACCTACCTGGGGTAACCGCTAAACCAACTAAGCTAATGAGACCAGTTCAGTTTACGCTATTTACACCGATATCATACTTCATGTTCAAGACTTGTTAATATTATCCTCCATTTTTATAAGACGCATATTATTGGCTGCTATCCTTATGATGATTGCAAAGTTTCATCCTGAACTCAATTGCAATCGGATAGAGTCTCGAGTATACCTACCCGATTTTATTTATATGAGACATCCTAATGAAACTTGCAATCATCATAGGGATGGCCAATAATATGGGATTTATAAAATGGAGATAATATTAACAAGTCTTGAAATGTAATACCAGTATAAATGGCATAAATTAGGCGTCTCAATAACTAGTTGAATTAGCAATTACTTCAGATGGAGGTCCTGGGTTCGAGTCCCAGATGGGACTGAAATATTTTTAATTTCTGTTGTTTTTTTCGGTTTCGTGGTTCATTTGGGATGTGTTGATATTATCATCTTCAATGATTAAATATCTTAATTTTTATCTGATAATACCACAAGAGTATGGAAAAAAACATTAAAACTTGTTTGTAGACACGATTGATGTAATCATTTATTTGATTGTAAGATGTCTCTTTTTTAACAAAGATAAATATAACTATACATGGTGGAAAACAAGGTTAAGCCAAATAGTTTCTTATGCTAACGTTGGTTCGAGACAGGAGTTTTATTTTACATGAAACTAAAAAAAGGAGGAGTTGGAAGGGGAAGATAGGATGGTGTTAAGAAATGCTCTTAATACATTCTACAATATTATATTAATTATGATATCGTTTGATTTTCATTACATGATGATCGTTCAGACAGATTTAATAGTTTATAATAATAATAATGATTTATAAACTTTTATTGTTAACATGAGAAATCATTTCTCTGAATATACGAAGCTATTGTGGGGAAACTATTAAGCCATTCTATTATATTTTATAAATAGACTAGCTGATGTGTACCCGGTTATGATGTTGTGAATTCTTGCCTGTCATTAGGGTGCCATAATTGATTTTACAGCAAAAATAACTATTTTCATATAAAGAAACATTAATTTGAATATTTTATTTCATTCCAAACGTTTATTTTTTCAAAATTTATCTAAATCATAACTTTTTTAAGTACGTATCTACCTACTCGTGTTTTCCACTTTGAAAATATTCTACCCTAGAAAAACCTTCTTCTTTAGAATATGCAATCTGTGGCTAACAAGAGTGTTATATCTATGGGCTAACCTAAATAAAATATGGCGGGTTCAATGTTTTTCATACTAATCTAAAAACGTTATAGCAACAGTTTTACATATTGGATTTCATTACAACTACTTTTTAAACCTTCCCGGCACTAATAAGAACAAACTGTGATATTTTCAGCGAAACCGGTTCAGTGATTTTCGAGAACATCGAGGAGAAAGAAACAAACAAACTTAAATTGATTTTTTTACATATAAGATAAACATTGTGGTAAGACTGTACCATTTACGAAAACGAACGATAACGAAATAACACTCAGCTAGAGTATTGCAAGGTAAACACGGAAAACGCTCCGGTTTCGGCCGAAAATCCAGTTTTCAAGAGGTAGCACAGTGAATTGATCAGAACATGCTAGTTAGAAAAAATCATTTGATGATTTTTTTATCCATGAAATGGTGTCACTAACCAAAAAAAAGTTATTTGTTGTACATTTTTATTTAGCTCACAAGTAGTAAAATATGTATTTTTTTTCAAAACAGGAGTTTATTTATAAATACGTAATTGAAACCATACCAATAAAATATACAACATATCGCAGAGAGTGTGTAGCTTCTGTATTTTAATCACACCGGAGTTTTAATGATTAAAGCTTACGCTTCTCAGAAATTCATTCAAATTTTCTAGAAGTAATATGTAATTTGAAAATTAAATCTGGGTTACCAAGTAATTTAAAACAAATATGTAGCCATGAGTAATCATGCATATACTTTTTGTCAATAATAATATAGTCGCTTTGATGTAAGATCACTAATCAGATACGAAACGATGCTTTAAATGGCTTTAGCCATGCTTAGTGACTAGATCTGAATAACAAGATACTTTTCAATCTCCGGTCTCTCTATTTCATTCCCTTCTTTTTTACTTTCAGCCTCACAATATACCCAATTAAGGCAAAACAACATTCGGCATAGAAAAAAAATTGTCTCCACCACTAAGCCATTTATGTGTTTGGCCATACAAGATCTTTTCTTCTGCAACTAACATCCCACAACTAGTACATTTTTAAAATAAAATTACTTTCTCATTGAAGAAAATAATGTTAACATAACCTAAATGAAAGATGAAACCGGACAAAAGGACAGAAACTAAAAATATTTCTTAATTGATAAACTAAAGTTCTTAAAAACTTAAGACAAGATTTTTGTGCATTGCGCAAAGGGTAACAATTATTTTTATAAACAATAATTATTATCCTGAAAAACTCATCCAAATTGAAAAAAACCTTTCCGATAAAAGATAAATGTCGCCGACAGGACACGAACCTGCATTATTTTTTCAATACCATTTATTTTTTCTCGGAAAGGTTTTTTTCAATTTGGATGAGTGTTTCAGGCTAATAATTATTGTTTATAAAAATAATTGTTAAAAATATTTCAGTCGCATCTTGCCTCGGACAGGCAGAGGACCTGTGTTCGTGTCCCAGATGCGACTGAAATATTTTTAGTTTCCGTCCCTTTGTCCGGTTTCATTTTTCATTTAGGTTATGTTAATATTATTTTCTTCAATGATTAAATATTACAATGAGGTTTTTAAATCTCAATAAAAATAATTAATAATTAAAAATTACTTTCCATTTTTTGATAAAAACTTAAGAGTCACAGATCATACAGGACAGATACTATGAAAAATTCCAGAGGTGGAATCAAATCAAAAAGAAAAATTTTCTACCGTGCAAAAATCCGCAGGACTAAATAATATGTTTATCTTCTTCCTCAGTGAAACTATCATTAACAAGAAAAAAAGAAGATATTTCACGTAAATTATTTTTTAATTTTATTTCTTTAAAACATAAAATACACTTTTTTTAAATATCTAGAACAGCAAACTTTAACAGAGTTGAATAGTATGAATAGAGCACACCTAATACTAAGTTCGGTGTTCGTGCTTTCGGAGTGTCAGGACCTAAAGCCTGAAATGAACTGCCGCATCACTTAAGAATTATCAAAGACTCAACAGAATTCAAAACTAAACTTAAAACACATCTTTTTAGACAATCGTATCCATAAATTAAAGAAATTCACCTGTAAATTGCTTAGCTAGGCCGGCCGGTTAGTACTTACCTAAAGTCATTAAATAAATAAATAAAATTAAAAAAAAAATATATATATATATATATATATATAATTAAAAATTCACGACTCGTGCGCAAATGCGTCCACAGCCCGCAACACTGTAAACAACCAAAGTGTTAAATAAAAAATAAAAACAAAAAACGTTAATATTTATTAAAGCTTCTTACGCTTTTCAAGGTAATTTTATAGATATTTTCGAGTTCTAAAATTCATTTTATGAATACTTTCCAGTCCTAAAAATTAATACCAATAATTCAATAAATACCAACTCTTCTTGTGCCACCAATCATCTAATAAATGTAACATCAATACAAAGGGAGAAACAAATAACCATGTAAAACTATCATCTCTATAATTAAATTTTTCTAAAACTGTTTTCATCTGAAGCGACCTGCCAGGTAAGTATGTTTTTCTGTATCTGCTGTACATAATTAGTTAAGAAATATTTGTACAGCGCCCTTGAGGTGATTTCTCACAAAAACGGCGCTATACAAGTCATCCAACTATTATTATTTTTATTATTATTAAGTAGAATAGAAATTTTCACTAAAAGTAATAAAATGCAGCTGGTAAAATAATGATCGTCGGCTTAATTATAATACTTCAGTTATTTATATCATTCTGTAGAACCACATAAAGAATTATATATATACCATTTCAGGTTTCCTGGTTATCCCTTGTTTGAGTCCAATAAAAAAAAAGAAATTCGATTCGAATTTTGTCTAGCAAGATTGTATGAATCGATTTAGTGTAGGGCGGTGGCTTTTGCTATATTCCACACGAAACTATTTGTTTTGTTTCATTATCTACCCTTTTTTTTCTAATTAGGCCGGAGACCCACTGCATCGACAAAGCGTCTTCAAGCGTTCCTATCCTGTGATACTTCTGTGACATCAGCCGATTGTTATCTACTTTAATCTGCTTTGTTCCAGCTTAGACTTGGATGACCCACCGGACGTCTTCCTTCTAGAATTGCAGTCAGTATTTTATATGGAAGTCGCTCAATTGGAAATCTAAGTCATGCCACTTCAACTTAGATTTATGTATGCAGAGTACTATAGAATTGATGCCAAGAACTTCTTAAATTGTCGAGCTTCTCACTTGGTCTCATTTCTTAATTCGCGCTACGCCTATATTTTTTGTTGTATTTATTTCACTTCATGAGAAAGTGTTCGTTAATATGTTCCCTATATTAACCCATTAATATCAGAAAAGTTTTTGAAGAATTTTAGTATGCGCGTGATTAAAATGCGTAATTCCAAATCATTGTATATTACAATATAACCAAAGCAGCCTAAAAGGCAGAGATTAATAAAATTTAATTTATTCACACGATTTTTGCTGAATATTCCAAAACTGTTGCTTGGCTGCGGCATTTCATAATTTGATTTCGAAAGTTTGGCCTTCGTTTAACCTATCAAAAATTAAATAAATAAATACCTGTTGAATTTCATGCTCATTTATAGGTACCTACTTACAATACTATTTTAACATTTCTGTTATTGAAGTATAAGTAGGTAGTTACTACGTGGATTCGTTCGAACCATTTCTTTTATTCGTTTTTTTTTTACAATAAGGAACTCCAGTGAAAAATAGAAAGGCTTTAAAAATATATATTTATATAGATCAGCAAACGCCGATTCTGAATATACAATTTTTATTATATATAATTATACGTAGAATTTATAAACCGTTATTAAAAAGAGAATAAAAAATCATCTCATCGAAATACTTTGTTATGTTGGTGCCATTGCATTTGGAATATCTGACATGTGCGCGTTCTGTTTTTGGATTAGTATGGAATATTTTATTTTTTTGATTTTTTTTGTATTTTAAATATGTTTTTTTTTAGTTTGGCGAAGTTTAAACCTAATTCGGGTTACTTTAAGTTATAGAATTGTCGTTCAATATAAAAAAAAATACTTTTATTGATTACCAATTATCTATATTGATATTATGATAATGTTAATGCTCAATACTATTATTTTTCTTTGAGTTAAAATTTCAAAAAGTTACATAATTTTCTTACTAATGTTAAGTTATGGTTTACTATGAATAGAATATAAAATGATGTATGCCAAACTCATCCTTGTTTTGAAATTTGACATTCTAACCTCAAAACTGATCAAAACCGACTGGCCATAGATTCGGAGCGTTTTGGTGTGCTTTGAAAAATTGAAATTATTTTAACTGTTAAAACTAACTTAAGAATAAAACTAAATATACTGGTATTTAAGTTTGAACGTCATTATTAATTAAATATATATATATTACTAGAGTTCCTTATTGAATAACATAAAATGTTGTCTTTTTTTCTATAGATTATTCGAACTGCTTTTTTATAGACAAACAAATATAATATTTAGATGGGAAATGCGACACTATGACAAAGGTTTAAAAAACTTTTTCCGACACTAATTTCCAAACGAAAATATGTAACGAACGAACCAACCATCACGTCGTTTCTCCCCAGGGGTAGGCAGAGCGGATAGACTACAACACAACTCTGTGTCGGAACACACTCCTTATTTAATTAGCGTTCATATTTTGCTAGCCGCCTCTGGGTTGGACGAATAAAATACCAAATAAATCTGCTTGATTCAGTGCAAAGTGGGGCGGTTCGTCTGATGACAACCCTTTGTTAACAGATCGGTTTGCCATCTCTAATGCACAGACGCAGTGTAAGTATGCGAAGTCTGTTCTACAGGTATTTCAATCGAGCCTGTTCGAAAGAACTAGCACCATTGATCGTCAGTACGCCAGTGCACTTGCGCGAAACTCGACGGATACGAGCGGAACTTCCGTTCACATTTGATGTCGGCTTCGTGAGAACGGGTCGATTCTTCGACTCATTTTTGCGTAAGCCGGCTAGCACGTGAAACGAGCTACCGGCATTTGTTTTTCCTTCGTTATATATATTCCGGGCTTCAATAAATAATAAATCCCTTCCTACAGCCCCTGCCTTGACCCGCCTCACAACGCTCTCCAGCCGGATGGTGATATAGTGCCCATGTCTGTACACCGGACACTCTTGCGAGATGTAACATTTGTAAAAAAATGTATATCTCATGAATATTTTTTTAATATTCTGACTCTTGACAAGACCCGACTCAACTAAGCATTGATAAAAAATGTTTTTATTTTATTTGGAAAACCAACAGTTTACAATAATTGTTATGTTTAGTAAATATATATAAAAAATGATCTTATAATAGGTTTTCACTTATATATTTAAATTATTCAATTAAAAAAGAAATGTTACAAGGTTAACCTATGGGTTTATGATGATGGGAAGGAGGGGAAAGGAGAGGATCTAGTTTGTGTAGAGTAATATGTATTGTGTGAATGAAACTTATTGAATCATTGAAGAAAATAATATTAACAGGTTCTGTAAAATCTTATAATGAGGTTTTTAAATCTCAATAAAAAAAAGTAATAATTAAAAAAATAATAATAATTTTTTTTTTTTTTTAAATTAAACTTATTGATTTTAGGTTTGAAATTATGAGGGGCTGACTTGAATATGTCGAACTCACTGTATGAAGTGTTAAAAATGTGTTAAGCGCGGTGAATAAAGATGATTTGTTTTGAGTAAGAGTTACATTGTGTGGATTTGTCAAGTTTGGCACTCCCAATCAAATTCGTTCAAATAATTCAGAGCACACGGGTGGGTATTTTTTGTAAAAAACAGTGTGCCTGCGGAATTTCTACGGCTTTCCAGTGACGAAATCCCAAAAAACGCGATTTACGTTTGGAGCTGAAGGTTATGATGACCTAAAAAATCCAATCTAACGAAACTGCATAGAGCTCATGCTTTGAGACCAGAAACGGTCTTGTTTTAGTGAGATAATGTTATTTAGTTTATAGTTACATTGATAACTGAATAATTTGTGTAACGTAAAACATATATATGAAATGAAGGGACTATATTAATTAAATGAAATGGATCAAGGAGATATTTCTGATTTTACGAAACGTTTCTTCAATCTACCTGATTACGTAAATATTAAAGCAAGCGAAGCATTTTGAACTTTCAAGGGATCCTTCTGAATATTTGAGAGCAATTAAGTCTCGTTATTTGGGAAGAAAGCACTTATTATTAGATTCAAACATTTGGATGTATATTTTCTAATGATGCGGTTGAGGATTTTCTTAGCTAGAAAAATTAAGATGACGGAAATACTTCTGTATTTAAGTTTTTATAATTTTTTTATTTGTTATATGTAAATAGTGTTTTTTTTTTTTTTTTACAGTAACTCCACACAGGAGACCAAGGAGGAAACAATTTCCCTCAAGGCCTATATCATCTTTGGGGATGCTGTGTGGAGGATCTTTTAGAGGATAGGAAGGAGTGAACTTGGGTCTTGAAGAGACCCATGTTATAGGATGGAGGAAACACAGAGGCCGGCAGATCATTCCACAGCCGAGCTGTTGAACACAAGAACGAGTCGTAGAAGCGACCCGTTCTCATGTGACAAATGTCAACCGTGTGCAAATGTTGGGCGCGCGTTTGGCGTGTTTCCCGACTATGCACCGGTGCCGAAGGGATCAATGACGCTAGTTCCTCGGAGCATCTTCCATTAAAATACCGGTAGAACAAGGACAGCATTCCCACCCGACGTCTGTGCTCCAAAGATTGCAACCCATTTGTTAAGATAGGCGAATCTATCAAACGGACCGCCCGTTTCTGCACAGAGTCAAGGTTTTTTTTCAGATATTTTGGGACTCCCGACCAGAGGTGGCTGCCAAATTCTACAATGGGGCGCACTAAGCGTTTAGTGAAGTACCTGACACATACGTACTTTCCTGGTATTTCGTCTTCCAACATTACCAGACTCAAGAACGTGAAGTTTTTCTGTGGTAATTTTTTAATACCCCCGATTTATTATTTCATACACTGGCACGTTATTATTTACAGGGTGTTAGAGACTTACCAGACTTACACTTATCAGGGATTCCTGAATTTATTTGGAGTAAAAACTGTAAAAGAACTTTGGTCTCCGCCATAACTTTTTTATTTATTTTTTATTTACCTGAAAATATAAAAAGGTAGGTATTGACAGGTAGGGTTAAGGTGGTGAATTATCAGTGACAAGTGAAAAAATAATAATTTAGTAGTATTTGAAAAAAAATATCACAGGAGACAAAAATTTCATTCCTATTTTTTACTCCAGGTCAGGAATCATTGATCAAATTAAGTCCTCTACATCATTTAACACCTTGCATATTATAATTTATTACGTAACTAAATATTTTAAAATAAATTGTGAAGAGTCATAAATAACAAAATAGTATGAAAGAGACAATATATGAATGTGAAGGCAGCAAAATGCATATGCTACAGATAACAAAGGTGTATTGCAGGTCAATATCTCTGCTTACCTCTGTGGAGATATGGTGTCTCATGGTAATAAATGTCTTAGTTTGGATCTCAAAAATGTTCAAAAGTCACTCAGTGCCAAAACTAATATTTTTATATCATAATGTTATGGAATTCGTAGCCTTAATATTAAAAAAAAAATTATATTAACTTTCTAAATAAATCCAATATCAATTATATTCCGTAAAAAAAGCGATCGCGCAGCTTCACAATTTTCTTAATCGAATATTTCAAATATTCATTTCACATAGATTCCTCCGCGACTTTCAATCAAAACTGTATTGGGGAGAACAAAAAATATTCCTGATTTATCATTCCAGGTAATAATTTTAAATTCATGAGACATATCAAATAATATTTTTGATGAAAAATAATTTTATTGTCGTTTAAAAATCAGGGGTTCAAGGTATTTCATTCGATGGATTCTGCCTCATAGAACTTAAAATGTTGATACTTTATCGCTTTTCAGAATCAATAAATGAAATTTAATAAATAAAAAGTAGTTTCGAGGAATTTTTCGAATGGTTTGAACACTTGTAGCTTATCAAAGACTTCGACTCTGTACTATAGAATTAAACGATGGTTTATTGGGTCTATAGAATAGCATTATTAAGTTAACATTTTGATTATTTAATTGATTTTATTAATCAATTTCAGTCGATGATTATGTTAGATAACTTAAAAACGAAACGTACACGAAATTATACATTTTTGTGTGAATATCGCACAAAAGTCCCAACTGCTACTAACCTTCTGGAGCCAGTGGAACGATGGCATCAATAATCGGGGTCTGGTGTGAGGCATAATGGAGTGAGTGAGGGAGGGAAGGAGTTGAGAAAAAAGAAGTTTTGGAAAGGTATTAATTACCTTCTGCGTGAAGTGTTAGTACAATTGAATTTTTGAATGACTCAGTCCTGAAATTATTGTTACAATTGAATAAAATTTTAAATCGGTTAGTTCTAATTGGAATATTAAATTTAATTTAGCTGACAATTTTTAAAATAAAAGTTAGGTCATAGACAAGTCTTCTGAGCGTTTTAATAATTTTTGATCGTTCATTGGGTAATTGTAATTTATAGTTTCAATGGGTTATCAAAATTTATAGTTAACGTATCTTAGAAATATATGTTGAACTAGAAGAATTATATTTGACTTGACTCCGAACTAAGAGAGAGTATAATAATTTCAGTGTTGAAATATTGAGAATATTAATTATTGCTACACAATATTAGGTTCTACAAAATTTTCACGGCAAATATGTATATGAAAATATAATATGTATAAATAGATAAACAATTGGAAAATAACATAAATAAAAGTACAGGCTCGAAACAAATATAAAAATAAAAAATATTTTTTAAATATCTTTAATTTATTTATTTATTTGAGTTTTTAATCGAGCAGGATTGGGTGGGTTGTGCAAACCGAGTCTGCAATATCACATGAAATATATACAATACAAAAAGAGAAATTAATACAATAAAAAATAATAATAATAATAAAAATAAGAAAATGATAAGAAAATGTTACAAAAAATAATAATTACAATAAAATAGTTACATCAAAATAAAATAAATAAAATTAAAGCGATGCCAACGTTTCGATTCTGAACGATAATATTTCTCTAGGGCACGGGCGATACGTATGATGTATATCGATTATAAAAATACATTACAAAAACAATATCCCGAAAAGCACAGTGAAATTTGTTGCGTACAATTTTAGAAGTTTCATCGTTTTTTTTTTTTTAACTTTGTTCATATAAAGTCTGCAAATACCGATAGTATTAAACTCTCGTTTGTAATTTGGCAAAAAACTTTCGCTATTCAATTTTAGCTTCGTATTTTGTAAACGCTTATGAGATTCGCAAAGGTTCGTACGTTACTATGTGCTTACAAGTATGTTTTTCTTTAGCAAGATGTTTTAATAGTGTGTACTCGTGACTCGCTTCTCAGGAAAGAATATTATATATGGCCTAACGATTCAATAAAAATTGTTCACGATCAGTGAAAAAGCTTGGAAAAAATCAACTACCAGGATTCCATAAATGAGTTGATTGGTTGCGTTTTTTTGTAGGAGCATAAAAGTAAGCTTCTGGATATGGGTATTATATTTGATAATAAAGGGTCAATACTGAATGATAGCAATTGGAAGATAAATAGTGTTAATTGATTGAAATCAGTACGGTTTAGTAAAGAGGATTATTTTACAGCTGTTTTAAAAAAAAACGGGAAAGTAATAACTACCTAAATAATCACATCACCGTTTCTCCGCAGGGATAGGCAGAGAGGGCAAACCGTCATACAACTCGATCTTGGCATACACTTCATTCAAATTTGTACATCGTCTCTGCATTCTCTTCATTTTGACTTCTGACATGGCCCGTCTCAAGTAATTAATTCACTTTACTTTGTCATGTCTTCTTCGGGCGTCCCCGGCTTCTTCCATTCACATTCGTGTCATATATTCTCCTTATACTCCTTTCATTTGCTCTACATGCCCGAACCAATTAAGCGTCCCTTTCTTAATCTTACTAATTACGCTCACATCAGACTTGAATTAATTGCAAATCTCAAAATTTTTCGCAGGATCATAGATGGTTTTAGCACAAATTCGCCTCCGAGATCTCATTTCTAGAGCATTCGTTCTACTGTCATCCTTCTTTTGTCAGTTTCATGCATCATTGCCATTTTTCAGGATTCGCATCAGTACTCCATGGTGGACTGTGGATAGTAATAGGTCGGGGCAATTAGAATTGACCCAACTACAACTGGGTACGTACTGTGTATATTGATGCATCAGTGGATTTTACAATTTCGACAGTGATACCTTTTTGAAATACCACTGAAAAGGGCACTTTTTAACAAGAAAAGAACAACAAATGTATACATTCTTCGAATTTTAATATTCGAAAATTTTTACCAATCAACTGCAAAGTTTTGCGGTGTGATCGTTTTTATAATTTTGTAAAATGAATATATTTTCATTTTTAGCGAAGTTTTCTTTTATAAAGTTATCTTTTGCGAAGTTTTCTTTCTTGAAGTCGAATATTTTTATTCTTATTTTCTCTAAAATCAGTATTATAATTTCAGTAGATACAATATTCGAACTACTAGGTAGGAAGGATTAAATTCTAGAGTGAGTGCAAAATAAATTAAATCTCGAAAAAAAAAATTTGCTGTCATTATTTCCATTAAAATCTGTATTATGGTTGCAGTAGATTCGATGCTAGAACTATCAGAATTAGAATTAATTTTGGTTTTAAAAATTTAGAACTGATTTCGTCGTCCATTGTTTCAAAATCCGATAGGCTACACCGGCAAAATTCCGAGAATATTTTCGTTTGAAACCTTAGAATAATTGGTTGACACCGGGTGAAAATTCAATGTTAGCGGGATGATAAAGAGGAGCTTGAGTGATAAGGTCGGCCTAGCTGAAAGACAAAACCCCGTACTTATAATCCCTGTGTACATATTACGCAGCGCATAAGAAAAACTTGACTTATTACCATGGTTAAGACGGCCTTAAACCGGCATTTGGCAGGTACCCAACTACCCCAAGGCTGAACCCACCCACAAAATAGTAAGAGTATCATGATCATTTTACGTCAATCAGATATCTGATATTCTAGATATTTCATCGTTAATCAAAATTGCCATGCTTTTTTGTATGTTCATTACATAAATTGTTAATTTTAGGGTTCAGAGCACAGTGTCTATGGAGATAAGTTACGATACGTTAGCGAAAACCACCAAGATGAGAGTCGTCCAAGCGCTGATTTTCCTCATATTCCTTTACGGTGTGGAAACATAGACACTAAGAGTCAGCAAAAGAGAGCGGATAGACGCCCTCGAAATGTGATGTGGAAGAAAATGCTCACCATTCGATGAACAGCCAGGTGCAGAAATACATCAAATCTGGAAGAGCTTGGCATCCACAGTGGGATATCAACGGTCTGCCTACAGAGTATCCTCAGATTCGTCGGACATATTGTTCAACAAACTGAGAACTCCGAGCTGAAAAAGCTCATGCTCACTGGCAAAGTGGAAGGCAGGAGAAGCAGAAGAAGGTCACCGATGCGTCGTATTGATCCAATTTCGCTGGTGTCCGCAGTTCTTCACGCAGCGCAGAGTTGCGAGGAGTGACGGAATTTTTTGTACACAAGGGAGATTGGAGTGGGGGTCACGATCCTTAGCAATGAGAAAGCGACTAAAGAATGAGTGTCGCCGCGACACTGTCGGAGATCTGCCAGTGACTTTAGAGTTCCGCGACACCGTTACCCGGCGGACTCCAGTCATTACATGATCGCTGACCAGTGCAGTCATCTCGTATTTCTCCTATATAGTATATCTAGTAAAATAAAATACCGTAAAGAGATTCGTCCAGCTTCAGACATTTTTCATACGTTGAGGTGGAAACATGCTACACGCGGGGCGGCGGGGGTTGTACGAATTGTGTTTTTTTTTCATACATTTTAATGGATATTCTGTGCTAATCCTGCTCTAACCCTGGTGTTGCATGTCGTCATTAAACATCATAAGCTGGACGTATTATCTATCTACGGTGTTTGGTAAAACTAACATGAATCTTCCGTGAAAGATTTGCAACAATTATTTAACGAAAGCGGGATAAGGATTTTTGTCGTTTTAATGAAAGACAGTTCTAATTTCTTTTTTCTCTGGTTTATGACGAATTTTACCAAATACGACACAAGAGTGTGTATTATTTATATGTCTTGATAAATAGATTACGTTCAATGCCGTGCGGGTGACAGCGACAATCCGACAATGCAAGCGTAAATGCGGCAATCGCGATGAGCGGTGACGCTACGTTCGCTTAATATCGCTGTGTTCGTTTACGCTCACGTACATACCACGTATCGTAAATAATATTGTCTAGCGATGAGTCATTCATGAACGAGTCGTTCATTTGTGCCGGCTCATTTTGATCAACCGTGAGACTGGTAAACCGTACCACGGCTCAATTGACTTTCTGACAAACCTTGGAACCTCTCAAGAAAGATTGTTTATTTACCTAAAAATATAAACACATCTCAGATGTTCGGTGGTATTCTTACACATTTCAACAATGACGCATCTTTAAATAAGGTACTTTGTTCTAATTTGTTTATATAAAATCATCGTACATGTTTCTAATTTCGGCAAAGGCCCAAATTATGCCCATGACCGTGGGACTTGCAATTAATATTCGGTGCCATTAAGCATCATAAAGTAGTTGTTTTTAAGGGTTTACACATTCGTACGTAGAGATAATAATTATTTACAGAATTTACACGTCTATAGGGACTGTACAGTATGTAAACGGTGCCCAACAGTCTTGCATCTGAACGCTTTGTATCTAGGTACACCTACGCGCTGGGAGCTGGAGCCGTAGGAGCTGGGAGTCGTATGAACTGGGGTAGGAGCTCGTGAACTAGGAGTCGGCCCTTAAAATGTGTCGGCTCTTAAATGAGCAGTCGTTCAATCGAGCCATACTTTTGAGTCATACGAACATGTTAAATTGGTATCGAAATTCTTGCTCTGGACAAAATGAGTCATGACCGATCGTTAATACTGTCGCTCTGTCGCGGCAACATAGACGATGTACTCGAAACTCTACCTTAAAATCGATTAAAATGCAAACTTTCTAACTTAGTATTAAATCAATGTATTTATTCCAAAACAATCAAATCTAATGAATGCTAACTTCTTAAATTATCTTAAATTTTTCTAAAATACTTCTTCTTTTCAGTTCGGAGAAATTTAAAAACAAATTATAAGTTAACGGAATACTTTTTCTAGAAAAATTCGTGTAACTTGTGACATTTTGTAATGAGTTCGAATAGATTTTTAAGGAACGATAATACAGTTTTATTAGAAATTTCTCAAAAAATATATTATTCATAGTATTGAAAAGAAAAAAATATATTTTGCAACTTTTGAAACCATTTGGTTTGTAGATAAGGAAAATTGTCTGTACATAAATGTCTGTGAATTCACCAAATTTTGAACACATTTGTTTGTCTTTTAACTGCTCGATATAAGATACTTGGTTTGAAATTATTTATGTTCAAGGTTAGTGGTTATTTCCATGTAAGAAACGATGCTACCGTATTTTCACTGTAAAAATCCATTCGCTCACTTTCACCCACATGAAACCATAAAACTAAACACCAAGCACCTACTTAAGAAAGGCTATGATACTTACGATCTAGGCGTAGGTAATATCATCTTGAAACTGGAGTTTTTTAGCAATATTTCATCCCTTGTAACGACATACCCTTTACACCCGAGAGGCAAACCATAGTATATAGTTAAGTAACCTCTAAAAGAACTGAATTTTATTTGTCAATTAATATAGGATCTATTTGTACTAGATCACATGAAACCCCAAGTATCACAATGTAGTGGAAAATGGGTTGACTATCGCATTTTAAGTTCCAGTATAGCTATGTTTTACTAAGAAAGCGGTGCTGTTATCTAGCGACTGTAATGTAACGGTGGATAAAACGTTGCCTTATACAAACCAGATGGCATGGGTTTCCTACAGAGCGTTGTTTGTGAGCGGAACGTCAAATTACGGAAATGACAATAATTTTGATTGATTTTGTAAAAAATCATGAAGCTTAATAATAATAATAATAGTTCTTTATTCCAGACGGTAAGCAGGGATGGTGCAATGCAATAAGTTGCATAAGTTATAATAATATTGTTACGTAACACAATTAGAAGAATCTAGTCGTTGGAAGAATAATGCTCTAGCTGGTTGCTAAACGTTGCGCTCCAACCAATAACGGCACATTTCCGGCCGACCATCGTTGTTTTTGACCAATGAAGCAGGTACGGAACATAGCTTCCGGCCGCCATCACTGCGTGGGCTCGCCAAGCGATCACCCGCCAGCCGCCATTACGATTCAAGACACAGATCCCAGCAGTCGTACAGTGAAGAGCACGGCACCCCGTCAGGCGCCGGCCCCCCTGCGTAGTTATCAGGCATTCTTGCCGCTATTGCATCAGTACATTGTAAACGCCTTGCTATTATCTGCATTGTACTTAAATACTAAAGCCAGTGACTAGTGCAAAAACTCGCTGCGTCCTGTTTGCCATTGTACGTGTGAAATCCAGAGTCCCTAGTCTGCACATTTTTACACTGAAAAAATCGTGACTACTCTCGCCGACCGCTCATGTGAGCAGAATTGATTCATCCTCTTTTATGTGCTGTGATAACTTGCCCTTCAAATAAAATGTCCGGTTTGAGATTCATCAGAGAGAGATTATCAGGAATCAGATTAGATTAGGATCATCCCCTAGATTCGAAACCCCGCATGTAATTACCTGTAAATATTGTCCTGTAAATAAACCCTGACTAGAAAGCACGCATCTCTCATTCGAGTAGTCATTTACCTTTCCCGATATAAGGCTGCGGCCGGCCATACGACTTTGAGATAAGAGATGAGATTCCTTTACCAGCTCAGCTAACCATGGTTGAACCTGAGATTATCCCTGCTTCTGGCCTCGAGGTGAATTGAACTGTCTTCCTTTCTTATCACTGTCGGCCAACGTGGATGTTGTCTACTCCTTCTTCCCCCTTTCTTAACACTGACGCCCACGTTTGTGGTTCTTAACACTGACGCTCCCTCGTGGGGCCTTCTTAACAATATAAACAAAAAAATAACAATATGGACGTAAAATAAGAGGAAGAAAAAAATAAAATTAAAACACATAAAAAGGTTACTCGGTAAAATATGTAAACTAAGTTCACTAAGAGAGAAAATAAAAAATACAATCTGTGTATAATGTGAAGAGAAAAGCCCAATTAAAACGAAATATGTGGAGTAATATCGGGACTATACTTGAAAAAAAAACAGGTATGTGTAAATTGTAAATAGGTACATATTTTGTCTAAATATTTTAGTACATACATGATGTTAATCATATGAAGATATTATTATAAATGGGTAAAGTTTTACAGTTCAGACTCATTCTTAAAATACGCATACTGGCGACGCACTAAATTTGAAATGCTCTCACTCTCCTCCAAACTATAGTTTCCATCTTCCGATGACCCGTCACATTCTTAATGTATTAATAATACTATGTCTGAATCGTTTATTTTCCACCGGAAAATCTGCTCACCGTTAAGACAGCCACCTTGTGACCTTCGCCGCATCGTGACGTATAACGGCCGCTAGATAACAGCACGGCTTTCTTAGGAAACCGTAGCCTAAGACTAACGTGATAGCTAACTTAGGCCGTATCACGTTTAACATTTTCTTGTTGTTGCGTTAAGTAACACAGTTAACGCAACAACAACAGTGTCAATACACATTACAGTTATGAATTTTATTTTTTTTATTTAATGTAAACCAAATTTCATAATGTTATTATTAAGTTCTACGAGTATTTTTAGTTTTGTTATTGTGACAGCTGTTTCTGACAGTTGATTTATTATCGATAAAATCGAAATAGTTAGAAAATTTCCAATGATTACCCGTCCAAATTGAAAAGGAGTGGGAGTAAATAAATCATATAAATAAGTCGGCACAATGTGGATTAACCCCAGTTTGAAAATGGCATTAAATGCCGAAACAGCTGTCACAATAATGAAAACTCAAAATGCTCGCAAAACCTAATAATAATATTATTAAATTTGATTTACACTAAATTTAAAAAATAAAATGGAGTTCTACGAATTAAACACAAAAATATTTAATAATTTATAAAAATTGATTAACTTGGCGGGTTTGCGATAAGCCGACGTAGCTCAACGGTAGAGCATCTGACCGGATATTAGAAGGGTGTGGGTTCGAGTCCTGCCGGCGACATTTATCTTTGCTCGGAAGGTTTTTTCAATTTGGATGAGTGTTTTAGATTAATAATTATTGTTTATAAAAATAATAATTGTTACCCTTTGCGCTATGCACAAAAATCTTGTCTTAAGTTTTAAGAACTTTTAGTTTATCAATTAATAAATATTTGACAAGTCAAAGCAATTTTCACCAATAAATGTAGACATAATTTGTCTCGACGCCATCTATTTGAGGGATTTAGCCGTTACAAGCCTCTCTCATACTAATAAAGTTGGTTGTTTACAGGTGAAAATATAATAAAACAGTAATTATTGAATGGAACACTAGTATATATTGATTAACTTGGCGGCTTTGCGATAAGCCGACGTAGCTCAACGGTAGAGCATCTAACCGGACATTAGAAGTGTGCGGGTTCGAGTCCTGCCGGCGACATTTTATTTTTGCTCGGAAGGTTTTTTCAATTTGGATGAGTGTTTTAGATTAATAATTATTGTTTATAAAATAATAATTGTTACCCTTTGCGCTATGCACAAAAATCTTGTCTTAAGTTTTTAAGAACTTTAGTTTATCAGTTAATAATTATTTTATTAATTGTTTTTGTATTTAATTCGTAGAATTCCATTACATTTCTTTACATATAAATCAAATTTAATAATGTTATTATGTTTTAATAATGTTAAGTAGGTATTTTAGTTTCGTATTATTGTGATAGCTATTTCGGCGATCAAGGCCATTTTAACACTGTGGTCAGACCGTGTTGAGACGACAAATTTATACGATTCTATATGCCCTACCCATTTTAATATTTTTTATGGTGCCTAAATGATTTATTACCGGTGAGACCGACTTACTGAGAAGCTAATTGTGACAATAGATTCTCCAGTCTGTGGAGTAGTTACATTTGGAATCTGTTTTCCCCGCATTAAAAGACATGGAATGAGATTACCATTGCTGCCAATCACGACATAAATATTATCAAAGAATGGTTTGATAACAACCTATTATCGGTCAACACAGAAAAAACATATTTTATTCCCTTCTCTCTACAAGAAACCAAAAAATTTAATTAACATAACCATTCACTCTAAAAATTGTATAAATGATATTAAATGTAATACGGACTGTTCTAAACTAAATCAGAAATCTAATATCAAATATCTTGGAATCATAATAGATAAAAATGTTAAATAGAAAGACCATTTCAAACTCACCGTTGAACGAGTAAGAAAACTTATATATGTATTATGTAACATTCGTAACATATTAGACAAGAAAACAATTAAAATGGTATATTATGCATTAATTCAGTCCCTGCAGAATGGCATTATTGGGTGGGGAGGGGCCTATAAAGCCTCACTACAGCCAATAACAACAATTCAAAAAAATAATAACAAAAATTATCATTAAAAAACCATAAGACTTTCTTACTGTAGAGATATTTCGGATATTCAATGTATCATCTTTTACCGAACTGTATAAATTAAGAACGACCACGGCTCAGCACCACTATTTGGATTTAGGTATAAGATGGTTCAATATACTATTATCTAAAAACAAAATTAGTATAACCGACACTCTGAAATATAAACAATTTAAAAAGAAAATGAATTCCCTGAACTTAGATAATGATATATTGTACCCCTAATAATGTACTATCTAGCGAATAAATTACTATTTGGTTAATTATTATTATTAATCTAAAAGTGTTTTGTTTATTTACGTTTATATTTATTTAATTAGTTTTTAATTTTAATTTCATATCACCTACTCTAACTATGTATTCATTTTATCTTATGTTTGTAAATACTCCTCCCATAACCACGAGCTACTGGAGCTCAACTTATGGAGAGTAGAATAATAACAAGTAAAAAAAAAATCATGTATTATGTTATAATTTTGTAAAAAAATTTTGTAATTAATAAATAAAAATAAAAAATATTTTCATAATTGATTTATAATGACGGAAAAGGTGAGTAATTGAATTATGTTATACTGTTTCGGTTTTGTAAACATGTTGAGTAGTGGGAAATAATTTTCCTTACTTTATTAATTAATGTTATATTATGTAGGATCATTCGTTCGTTTATTAATTCCATATTTTTCATGTGAATTTAATTTATGACCCCTTTTTTATATATGTAAGGGTTTAGGATCGTTGTTGTCAAGCGGGACGTGATTATTTATCAATATATTGTGGAGAAGTGCCCTGAAAGGGTGCACTCGTCCTTCCAGAAACATTTCTACAGCGCTGCACTCTCGTGTTAGACGGAATATTTAGCGATATGCATTATTGTAGGTGAATTTTATCTTTTGCTATTGGGATGCAGTGTAATTCATCTACAGTTCTGACATATAGAGAGATGTGTAGAATGTGTTGAACAGTATTCTTTTGATGTTTGTGCTGCAACGGTAAAAACGCCTTGACAGCATGCCTGCTCTAACGGATATCGCTCTTCTTTGTCTCTCCATATCCTCAATGTCCTTCAGGTTGTCTGTGATAATATATCCCAAGTATTTGACGCTACGAACGACATCCATTTTCCTTCCATCTAGCCATACTAAGGGTGTTCGCATTATTACGTTTTAACATTTGGAAACCATAACGATTGATTTGGACGTAGTATATACACGGAGTAGATTCTCTAGTGCGCTAAGTAATGGTGCTTAAAGAACCGTGTCATCAATGGCAACCAATTTTTGTGTTATTATATCTTTGAATTAATTCATCATTGTCGATATTAAAAAGAGCCGGAGACATGCTTCCTCCTCGCCTTACGCCACTTTTCAAATTAAAATCCTTAATAAAATTCGTTTGAAGTTTATTTTACGAAAACACGATTATCTAGAAACCCAATACTAATTAAGTATATACACATGTCAGAACACGAAACAAATACAATAATTTAATGAATAGCTTATTCCATGATTTATTTTCTAGACTTTGGCAGATACCAGGAAATAGGGGGTAGAAATACAGTATCGTGTTCTAAGTTGTGTTGATTCAATTAGGCTATTTTAAGCCCTTAATTAGTTCTTAAAAATATGTACAAATAATTATTATATTTTCTTTACTGTAATTAAATACATTGGTTGTAATTAATACATAGATACTATTGGTGAATAAGTAATAATAAGACTTATCTCCGTCGTAAATACAGAAAAAAATGTTTTAATCGACGAGTTTCGCATTTTTAATAAATATTTCAAATAAAGTAGAAGTTTTACGTGGATACTACCAAAAACCTTCGAACGGTTAACATTGACCTCTTGGACCGGCTTAAGTGTCAGGGCTCCATAGAAGTTCGAGTAAATGTGGCTTCAAAAAACGGAGCGTCTTTCGTAAGGCTAGCAGAAATGTTCATATAGCATTTCGTACATATGTTAAATAATAATAATAATAATCGGATGATTTTTATAGCGCCGTTTTTGTGAAAAATCACCTCAAGGGCGCTGTACAAATATTACTTCCTATTCTTATATTATTCTTATATTACATCTATTCAACGATTTTTTTTTAAATTTTTTTTCTCTTTTTGGACAGGCTATCATTACACATTATTTATAGACCATATAAAGAGATGCAGTTAAGTTATAAAAACTAAATACGGCTTGGTCTAAGTTTTCATACATGTTAAATTTGAAAAAAAAAAGAAGCTAACTGTATTTATTCCTTACGAAAGACGCTAACACAAATGATGTACAAAGAATGTATTTAAACTAAGACAATGAATTATTATCCATATATTTTTATGATAAATAACACAGAATACTCTTAAAAGGGGTGAGCGGCGGAGGAGGATGGTGGCCGGTGTGACGAGACGGTTGGTGATGGTCTGCATGTACGCCAGGTAGCGCTTGTCGGCCGGCTTCAGGATCTGGAAGGAGCACTTCAGCGTGTCGTCCACTGACATCATTGCACCTGCATTATCAAATTCCCGTAGTAGTTGGGCGCCGAGAAGTGGGTGACCTATAGAGAGCCTATTAATTCTATACCTATTAATTCTATGACCTATTAATTCTATAGAGAGTGATATCAAGCATGATTCTAAGTCATTTTGGGACTACGTCAAATCACTACGTAATGACGGTGGTATAACGGACATCATGATGCATGGTGATCAAGAAGTTAGAGGAGCGGATGTAGCCAATGCGTTTGCAGCACATTTCCAATCCGTGTATAGTAATGAGCCTCCATTACTAAATCCCAATACTGCTGCCAAGATGAATGTGAAGGGAGCTCAGAACATTGAAATAAGTCATATAGACAAATCAAATGTAAAATCTTCCATTACATAAATGAAACATACACATTCACTTGGTCCTGATTTTTTACCAGTCTTTTTTTCTGAAAGGATATGTTGATTTTTTAAAGCTGCCACTAAGCTTCATATTCAACCTCTCTCCAGAAACTGGTATATTTTCTGATTCC
>JAHDVE020012171.1:0-43301 GCA_022606495.2 Halesus radiatus | reverse complement strand
AATGAGGATGAGACGCCCTCATATATAATACCGCACCATGGAGTCGTACGAGAGGATAAAATTACATCGAGTTTGAGGATAGTTTTGGACGCCAGTGCAAAAACAAGTACTTCGGTATCATTGAATAATATTTTGTACAGTGGGGAAAATTTACAGGGGAATTGATTTAATATTATAATGAATATTCGTTTATTTCAAGTAGCTCTCGGCTGATATACGCAAAATGTTTTTGTGTATAGAAGTGCGGGAGAGTGATCGAAGATACCAAAGGATTTTATATCGCTTCTCGCCTCACGAGGATATGAAGATTTATCAGTTTAACCGCGTCTGTTTTGGCCTAACATCTAGCCCATTTCAAGCTTTGCGCACTGTCAGAAAGTTGGCCTCCGATGAAGAAGAAGCTTTTCCTGAAGCAAAGAAAATTATCGAGGAATTTTTGTAAATGGATGATTTTGTTTATAGTGTAGAAACTGAGGAGAATGCTAAAGAATCGGCCTCCCAGTTAATTGCGTTGTTGAAGACTGGCCAATTCGACCTTGTCAAGTGGACAAGCAATTCCCAAAATGTTCTGGATTCTATTCCAGATTCACATCGCTTATCAGCAATTAAAGAATTTGATGAACTGTGCATGCATAAAGTGTTAGGCTTGCACTGGTCACCAAATTCAGATTTATTCGCGTTTGTCGCGTCCGCACCCGAAGTCAGCTGTACGAAGCGTAATATTTTGTCTTGTGTCGCCAAAATATGGGACATCATGGGTTTCATAGCGCCTGTAGTCCTTTATGCCAAGCTGTTAATTAAGCAGTTATGGATATATAAATGCGATTGGGATGATTTTCCTCCCGCAGATATTGTTAAAGTATGGTCGCAATTTTGTGAGGAATTATCCTGCCTCAATAAAATACAGATTCCACGTCACGTTAGCATAACGTCTAGAAGCGTTGTAACTATTGTGGGTTTCGCAGATGCTAGCGAGAAGGCCTACGGAGGTGTGGTTTATTTTCACGTACACAACCATGGTGTCAATTCGGTACATATCGCTTGTGCTAAAACAAAGGTGTCTCCGGTGAAGGTTGTTTCTATCGCACGATTAGAATTATGCGCCGCGTTAATTCTAGCAAAATTAATGCGTAATGTAATAGACACCTGCGAAAAACGTTTGCAAATTGATAATATCTTCGCATTTAGTGATTCCACAGTAGCACTCTGTTGGATTCAGTCGTCTCCCCATAATGTCGTGGCTAATAGAGTAGCTAAAATTCAATCTGAATTATCGGCGACCTGTTTTTATCATGTCGCAGGCACAGATAATCCCGCGGATTGTTTGTCACGTGGGCTTACTCCCGCTCAAATATTAAATCACCCGTCATGGTTTTTTGGGCCATCGTGGATGAAATTTAGGCCCAACCAGTGGCCTATTACCGCATATGATGTCACGATGATATCTGACCCGCCAGAACAGAAGATTATATCATTGGTAGTAACATCTAGATTAGAAGAGTATGAAATACTCACCTTGTCTAAACGTTTTTCTTCTTGGAATAAATTCTTAAGAAGTACAATCTATGTATTCCGATTTATAAAGGTATTACCGCATCGAAAGTACATAAGTAGTGCGGATTTAGAGTTTGCTGAGCTTAGAGTATTTCGAGAAATACAATCGGCTTACTTTCCTCGTGAATTATCAAATCTGAAACAAGGGAAGACGTGTAACCCCATGTTTCAACGTTTGAGGCTGTTCTTGCAGGACGGACTCATAAGATTAGGGGGTCGTTTGGTAAATTCAGATTTAGAGTACGATCAAAAACACCCCATAATCCTTCCACGAAAGGATCACATTATGAATTTATTGGTGGATCATTACCACAAAATTCATTGTCACTCGGGTCCCGCATTATTGATGTCTATTTTGAGACAGAAATATTGGATAGTGTCGGCCCGCAGTTTAATTGGGAATCGAGTGCACAAATGTAATTCGTGTTTCCGGCTACATCCTAAAACAGTGGCTCCTTTAATGGCAGATCATAATGTTTGTCGTGTCACCGCTTCTATAAAGCCATTTACTCATGTCGGCGTAGATTTTTCTGGGGCTTTAAGAGTAACCATATCACGTGGACGTGGAATTCGTTCCAACAAAGCGTATATTTGGTTATTCGTGTGTTTAACGACTAGGGCTATACACCTTGAGCTAGCGTCAAGTTTAAGTACTGAATGTTTCATGAATGCATTCAAACGATTTCTCTCGAGGCGAGGACCTGTATCAAATTTGTACTCCGACAACGGGGGTAATTTTGCAGGGGCCAAGAGAAAGTTGAGTGAATTACATGCATTTTTAACGTCTTCACATTTTGGTGAAGAATTTGCATGCACATTGGCTAATAATAGGATTAGCTGGCACCTTAATGCACCCATAGCACCTCACTTCGGTGGAAATCGGGAATCAAATATAAAGAGCATGAAGACTCATCTATATCGTGTGATTGGAGATCAGATACTATCGTTTGAAAAGACAATAACAATTCTCGCACAGGTAGAAGCCATTTTGAATTCAAGGTCATTATGTAGAACGCTCTCTTCGGACCCGTCTGAACCTATCGCATTAACACCCGCTCATTTCTTAACGACCACTCCGTTGAAACACCTACCCGCTGTTGAAATCGAAGGAGATAATTTGAACCTCCTATCGTGTCATGATTTGCTCGATAAATTGATTCAATCGTTTTGGAAACGTTGGAGGTTGGATTACTTGCATACCCTGCAAGTACGTCCAAAATGGAACACTCCCGTAAATCCAGTGAAGGTCGGCTCTGTAGTAATTGTAGGAACTGAGAACGCCCCACCCTTGCATTGGCCGCTAGCTATAATTATTGAGGTTTTTCCTGCAAAGGACGAAGTAATTCGTGTTGCTCGTATCAAAACGATATTAGGAACATACATTCGTCCAGTAGTAAGGCTATACCCTTTGCCGACGCAATAGTATGTAACTATAGCTTTAGGTTTAGTTTTGTTTTTTTTTGTTCTTGTATATGTAAGGAAACTTAGGATTTATATTTGTTTGTTTATTGAAATTTGTTTCCGCAATATGGTTTCGAAAGGGGTAATTTCTCACCCTTTCAAGGCGGGGGCGATGGTTGCGCCGGTTACGGTTCAATTCGGATAGCCTACTAGTTGATTTGCACAATAATATGCATCCTAATAAAACCTACCCAATTGTAATCCTACCTAATCCATCGACTCTACTCGCAACGCATTGTCCGCTGTGATTTCGATCAGTACACATCAATTCGCACCCGCAACCCGCAACGCAATATTCGTATTGTGTTTTATAAAACGCCGAGATCTATTGTGTTTTGTAACCACCAGATCTATAGTGTGATCCGCTGCAGACATTTAGTGTCTGTGATTTGTGTTAAACATTTATTTGTGTGCTCAAGTGCTACCACAGGGAAGAGTCTTGACGAGACAAGGATAAAGGGTAAGTCGTTTGGATTCCATCATTACCTTTCCCTATTTTACCCCTGCATATTTGAGCAAATCAATTGGTAACAACTTTAATTTATGATAACGGAATTCAATGAACCAGCGCAACTAGTGTATATGTTTATGATTTCCTTGCCAGACTAAATAGGTTAAGTGTAAATATTTATGATTTCCTTGCAGGACCAAACAGCAGAGAGTTTGTGGAGCCTAAAGTTCAGTCTCTGTGGCATGTCGCATTGCAAGGAAACTTCACCCCTCAAGAACTCGAATCTCTTAGGGTAAGTTAATATTTAAGAAGGTTAAAAATTAATTAATATACAAAATGAGACTTATTTAATGAATTATAAGTTTTATTTTGGTACCTTCTTCTAATTAGCTACTATCAAGCCAATTTTCATACCACAGGCTTCGCCCAGAAAAACTTTAAAAAAATCACATTTGACATTAAAAATGTGTTACATATTTTCTTACTCCAATTTCTGTAAATTTTCAGGTGGAACTGCAGCATTATGAGGCTAGGCTCTTAAAGCTACGGCATTTGCAAGCTGAACATGCATCCAATTCAGACAAGATGAGCGCTAAGGTATTAAATATTTTCCTTCAATTTTTTTTCGGGGCTCGAGCCCGGTGAAGATGGCGTAAATTGAACTGGTCTCATTAGCTCAGTCGGTAAAGCGGTTGTCCCGGATAGACAGAGGTCCTGGGTTCGAGCCCCAGATGTGACCGATAACTTTTTATTTTTCTGTTGTTTTTCAGATTCGTGTTTCATTTGGGATGTGTTAATATTATCTTCTTCAATGATTAAATATTTTCCTACTTTAATGTATAAAAAATAAGTATAATTTCATTGCCGGCAATATGGGCGTTTATTGTCTCGGATAAAATTAAACCTGTTTGTTTTTTTCTGTTTGTTTTAGGTGGTAACATAACAGCTGTGTAGTTATTACTCTTCAAACAAGCTTTAGACATAACATCCAGATAAAAACAATCGCTTCTTTCTGGTATTATAATTGATACAGAGACAGTCTGTAAGCACTGAGGTCATATACTCACCGTGCTATCTCCCATGTTTCACCTTATTCCTTTGAAAATAGCTCAGCTCCTATAAAGAAGTATATCACAGTGGATGTCGGCTTCATGAGACTCTTTTTTGTGTAAGGTGCCTCGCATGTGGAACGAGCTACTGGCATCTGTTTTTCCTCCATCATATAATCCAGGCCTCTTCAAGACCCGCATTAAAAAATCCCTTCCTACAGCTTGACCCGCCTCACAACGCTTCCCAGCCGGGTGGTGATATATTTCCCGTCTGTACAGGGATCCCAATTATATTAACAATTTGTAAAATCTGAGTACTGTCTCAGTATGGCAGATGTTGTAATTCTTTCCTTAAGTCAATATAAATACAGCCTATATATTTAGAACAATATAGTATGCGGAAATTAATGGTAGAAGAAGTCGGAGACACTCGAGGAATACATGGTACAATCAAGTAAATCAAATACTCGAGTCGGGTTATGGCAGGAGTCATAATAACAATACTATTTAAAAATCGGTTTTTTGTTGTCGAAATAATGACATTTTGATTTACAGTTGTCTTCTCGGGAGGTAGATAATAATTTACGACACCCGAAAATGGCACTAACTCAAAAACCACAATTTAGGAGTTTATATATCCCTTTGCAACCGGTGGAAAAAAAATCGGAATAGCAATGCGCTATAGCAATAAAGCTTTTAGTTATTATCCCTTAGGTCAGGGAAAAATAATTTTAAAAATCTCCGGAGACCAGATTCTTAAAAAAATTACACGCACTATCGTGCGGTTCAGGAATAATTCGACATTCGCACGATCGTGCGCATACCATTATTTCGGTACAATTTCTTTAAAATAAAGACAATTCAAATTTAAAAAGCAATATTTATTTATATTTTTTTCACACATTTCTACATTTCTGAATATTATATTTTCTTGTGGTAAGTATAAAAACAATTTTTTCCTCGAGATAAACACAGATACACGTTGCATTTTTCGCAGCGTATTTTAGAACGGCTTCTGCAATTTTCATAGCGGCAGACTCTGGGAGCATTTATCTCATCAAAAATTGGGAGATGATTATATCCATCATATCTCTTAGCTACAGATGGCGGATTTGCTTGCCTGTATTTCCTATACTAGGCAATTCATCTTCTTCCTCATCTGTTTCGACACTTCTTCTCCTCTTTTCAGGTTTATTTACCAATCCATCGGCAACATCCAGGCAAAACTCTAATAATGTCAAAGTCTTGTTCCTGGGAACTCCATTTGCAAGGCAATCATTTTTATAGAGTCTCCAAGCATTTACCAGAGCCAAGTCCACGAAATGGATTAGAACTTTCAGTGTCCATTTTTTAGTTTTAATGAAGGTACGATAGTATTCCATTAGCTGGTCCAGAACGTCCACTACTCCCATGTGCATATTGTAATTCTGCACTATCTTTGGAGCTGAAATGTCAATGTAAGACCTTAAACGTTTGTCCCATCTTTTGACTGATGTCTTATTTTCAGCACCAGTGCAATTTGACACCATCAGAACGGATTTGTTGTCTTTCCATTTAACAAGTGCCGTTTCTTCACTGACAAACTGCTGGCTTTCTCCTCGAAGCATGACTCTGTCATTTTTAAATTTGATGTTGGTTCTTTCAGCTAATCTATTTAGCATAATAGTCCCAGTGCCATGTAGTTTCTGAGCGTGTAGTTGTTTGATCAGTGGAACTGTCGTAAAATAGCGATCAAAGTAAAGACAGCTGCCGGGGGGGACACTTTTAGCCAAGTGTAGAATTACTGATGGACCAAGGCCAAGTGGTGTGTCTCCAAAAGTACTCTTGGCTCCCTGATATATGGCAAAATCAAGCATGAGGCCACCACTTGTTGTGAGAACAAAATTCTTTAATCCCACAGGGCGAGGCTTGTTCTTCACCATACATCGTCCAGTAAACGGGATTATTTGTTCGTCGATCGAATAGTAACCTGGAACTCTTTCAAGCTTGGTACATGCATTTTGAACCCTTGTTATTACTGGTTGAATGGTTCCATAGCGGGTTTTGGGCCTCTTCCGGTGGAGCGTCATCAGTTTCAACCACATGAAAAGCATTGCGTAAAGCCAAGAAACGATCGCGACTCATCACTTCAGAAATCATCAAGAGCTTCATATTAGCACGCCAGTACATTGGCAGTTGTGGATAAGGTATACACCCCATAATGATATGTAAGCCAATCATTTTTGACATCTCTGGTGGGTTTGTGTTCAGTTCTCTGCCAGTTTTCTTAGGTGGTACAAGTTAGAACATGTACTGGCTTTTTCAAAAAAATTGTCGTCAAAATAGTCCCTAAAATATTCCATGGAAGTCCTCACAGTGTTCTTCGGTAGCTCAGGGAAGTCATGGGATTTATCTGTGAATGGTGTTTGCTTCCAAGTACGCTTTCGTCTCGACTTCTTCCTCGAATCTCTTTTCTGCCTTGGCTCCTTCGATCTTGATATAGTGGGAGGAGGGGGGAGATTATCGTCATTTTCCATGGGCTCCTGTAGGTCAGCACACTCTGCCTCAAGCCCTTCGTCATCATTGACCAGATCTTCAATTTCCGACTCGTCACCATTACCCAGAATCTCCAAAACATTATACTCATTTATGGCGATTCCTTAAAATAAACAAAAATACGGATTAGGTGGTTGATATATGAGCATCTTAAAATAAAATATTTGTAGATAAATCACCTAAAAATGTGACCATAATCCTGGATGTTACGATCGTGCTGTGAGAGATTAAAAGGATAATAACTATTAGTTAACCAAACACAACTACACAAAAATGCATTTAAACTGTTACTTAACATCTTAGGTTCTAAAACAATGCACAATTTTACAAATTTATCAAAAAATTAATACTAAAATATCTACATACCTTTGCCAACTGCTGGATCAAAAAACACGGCCATCTTCGTTCGTATTTCTCGAGCTACTGACTTACTGACTAGTTCAAACACGTTCATCTAACTTCACGCGGCTAGAGCAATTCCCGCACGATCGATGCACACCGCGTCCGCTCGCAAAAACAGATTAAATTTTCGTTAAAATTTTTTCAACGACTAACTCACGCTCGTATGAGTCCGGTTGTAAAGGGATATACGATATTAGGATCATTAGTTTGTTTTTTTTTTATCTTGAGTTGCTCCAGTAAATTTAATTTAAAACTCTTTCTATATGTAAAGGTTTAGATTCGTTGCCAAGTGGAACGTGATTATTCACCAAGAAATGTTCTGTGAATTTTGAAAAAATGTTTTTATTATAACATCATATTTTATTATTTAAACATTATTTTTCTAGATCGCAGAAGCTGGTTCCAAGACTGATGGGGAAGCTCAAATGGAGGACACAATAAAAAAACACATGAGGAAGGTAGAAAAGTTGCATTTGGAAATCGAGAATAGAATTTTGGAAAGGCATGTGGAATTGTAAGATCTAAATGCTGTACCAAAGATATTTTCATGTGATTAAGTTGCCAATTGTCAAATTTTAATTTGAGTTTTTGGCGTTTATTGTACGTACTATTACAATCAATAATACAATTACTATATTCCTATGAGTTGAGGAGTTTTAAAGACTATGAACATAGAATCAAATTAAGAAGATTTTTCATTTTTAACATTTTATTTACATCATAATATTAAACATAACATGTTATCTAAGCACACTTATTTTCATAAGAATACATAAACAGTAACTCTTTTCAAAGTACACAATAGATTTGTTTAGTGAGCAAGTTGAACAAGTTTTTTTTCAACTTGTTCTTTCTTTTATTTGTAATATTTTTTCCATGCATTTATTAAAATTTATGAATCTCACGCAAAATAACATACATATTATGTATCTGCTAGGCTAGTTATATTGTGCAGATGATTTCGAATAACATATCTCATAAAACGGCACACCAAAGTTGCTTAAAAGTGTTCAATAATACAGGGGCCTATCTGTATTTATCTATAGCACAATAATTCCATTTAAATTTTTTTTAATGCAAAATAGGGATAGAAAGGCCCCTGTGATCCTGTAATTAAATTACGTACATAAATATGTAATGATTGTTTCGTTAAAATTCCAAGATGTAGAGAATATGCCAAATAGAGAATAGTTTATTTTTTAAATATTATATTAAAGATGTTTTTACACAAGGGGTTTCTCTTTCATTTGTCTCTTCTGCCTGATAACATTTTTAACACCTCTTGAAATGGAATTCAATACAAACAGGGTTAGTGGATTCATATACATACACATTAGTGTCAAAGTCAATTGACTATGGTTTGTGGTATGTATGCTAAAAATTAGGCCAATGATTTTAACAGATTTGACTTCGACAAACAAACTCATCAAATTGACGGTCTCGGTAATGATATTTTTTATTAATTGGAACTGTTTTGTAGAACTGCCATAAACTAAAAAAAAAATTAAAGTAAATCAAATTTAATAATGCTATTATTAAGTTGTGCAAGTATTGGAAGTATACTCGCAGAAATTAATGATAACTAATCGTTAAGATGATACCCTGCGGTGCCTGTTTCATACAAAACTGAATTTTGGATTGGAGGCCAAAATACCCATCCAGTACAAAAACAAAAAAAAATACTTCTCATCCGTACTAGATATTTACTAAACCTTAAAAAAATAGATCATTCCGTTTGGATGGGTATTTTGGCCTCCAATCCAAAATTCAGTTTTGTATGAAACAGGGCACCGCAGCCGTTCCCCTTAACAAATGTCAATGAAACATGAAACAGAAAATAAAAAGGTAACAGTCGTCGCAATTGGTGTTTTTTTTTTGTTTCATGTTTCGGTGAGATTTGTGAATATTATCTTTTTCAATGACTATTTAGATTATTACAATGGGGTTCATAATCTTCAATAAGTTATTCCAATAAATTGAATACTTACACTTTGCACTATTATATATAGCTAAAACTAAAGCTGTGGTTGTTCATTATAAAAATAAAATAAATTTTAGTATAACCTTAGATGAATTAAAAAGTAAAGATACGTTACTTAGAAAACGCGCGCTGTTTCACTGAACTGAGTCCAGTGGACACATTTGAGCGTACTGCGTTTAACACAATCACACACACATTAGTTTGTCAAACAAGTTGCCACAAACATATATTTAAAAAAAAACATATATTCATTTAAAATATTTATCCCTTTCACAAGCGTTGCTAGCTAAAACTGAAAACAAGAACGTGCAACATTTTTTGTTCGATTAGTATGAATATAACATGTTTTGTATTTTTATAATGTAATTGAGTAGAACACCACTTCATTTTGAGTATTTTTCCCTACCGGTTTCCGGTTTGAAGAGGGAATGGTGATTCCAAAACCGGCAGGAAAAATACTCAACAGAAAGTGTTGTTATATATACAAGTGAATTTATTTAATTTGATTTACTCTAAATAAGAAAATTTAAAAAAAGATAATATTTTTATTTGGGAATAAGTGAAGTGTTTTATGAGCGATGACACATTTCCACATAAAAATAATTTATTATTTTAGGCACATATCACCAATTATATTTTCAGTATTCAATTATTAAACATTACAAAGGTTCCGGTTGGACAAATATAGTTTCTAAGAGTATTTTATCATCATTTTTCCAGCAGCTCTTCTTGCAGGTGTATACAAAGACAGTTCCAAATTCCAGGTATGTAGCCGAGGACTTTGGTATCTTGAGGGAAGGGATTATGGTGGGTAAAATTTGCAGCTCGAACCAAATGTCTCCTTTGCAATATGAACATTTAACTTTGTATAAATCATCAGGCATTGGTCCCATTGGTAAAGGATCCCCTCCATATGAATATCTAGAAAATATTAAGAAAAATGTGTATATTTACTTTTTTAATTTAGTGGGGAAAAGGGTGTTGGTAGAAGAAAACTCTATAAATTATTATGTACTACATATTATTGAAATTCTTATAATTTCATAAAAATATTCTTTTCTAAATTAATTATGAACGAAAATAGGGATGGAAAGATGACAATCGACAACCTGAATTGGGGTGGATTTCCCTCTACTTAGTGATGCAGAAGGCCATAATACCTTAACGGTTGTCACCGACTCAATTATGAGATGACTCCACAAAAAGGGAAGAGAATTCAAGATATGAGTCATAAGTAATGGAAGAATATGTATTTAAAATAATATTAGTGAAGTGAGTAATAGGGTATTTTCACTGTTTTTTTTCAGTCTACAAAAATTACGATAACAACAGGATATTTGTTTACTAATAAATTTTTTATAATGATTTAAAATGTGCTACTTTTGATATGCCGCCAAAACGACATGTTCGTGAATATAGAGTAGTTGACGTCACACAGACCAACGTTGGTGACAGTCGTCTTACCAGCCAAAAGCGTTATGTGCATATCAAAATTATGTTTAAACCAGTTCGAACCGTTTCGGAATGTGTGGTTTTTAGATTGTTTTTAAAATCAATAATTATGAATGAAAATATTAAAATTACACATTTTTAGTGTGATTATCAGAATCAGAACTATAAACTTTAAATATTCCACACATTTTTAACAATATTCAGCATCAGGTCTGCCATACGTTCATACTGTGCAAAAAACATAAGACGCAATCTCTGGAAGGGTGCCGTGAAAATAAAGATTGTATTTAAATTTATTTAAAATAATTCCTAAATCCTAATCCTTTTTCTTCCCGAGTTTAAAATTGCACAGTTAGATATTGCAATATTCCTGTCCTCATTCTATTGTCCCTGTTACTTTGCAGTCACTGAATTGTGAAACTAGTTTGAGGAAATATTTTTGGAGGTTGTTTTTTAATAAGCCAGCTGGCTGGTATCGCATTGTACGCCATGTTACTATGTCAAAATTTTCGTACTTTTGTATAGTTTTCTCTGTCTTTCACTTGCATCGATCAAAAACGTAATTTGGTACGTATGTTATTTTTCTCACAAATTTTATTATATTCACATATGAACACAGGAGTTGGAAAAATATCATTCTTTGGCTTGAATTAATCGATATATCAAAGATTTCACATACAAATTAACATTATTTATAAATCCTTTACCGTTGTGTGCCTTTACATTGATATACCTGTAAATATTATTTGCAACATTTTGTAGTATTTGTTAGTAAGAAAAAGTTTCATTTCATTATTGTTCGTTGTGACAGTGGGTAGCAATTCCGAACCCGCCATTTTTAAAGGTATGTTTTTAGAAATTGAATTGTTTTGATTTTCTAGCACTTCTGGATTATTACAAAAAATCTCCTAAAAAAGTGTTTGTGCTTTAATGGCGGAATATTATTAAAATGATAGATGTGTCGATTTGATAAATCCATTCGTTCTAGTGGTAAGAATTGTTAATCTGATTAATAAAAAAAATTAAATGGAGGGGTGGGGTGCAATCGGTAACTCTGCACAAGGCGCAAGATATCGTAGAACCGGCCCTGACGGAATCCGTAGTTTGTGAAAATACCCCATTAATTTTGCTTGGCTTATACATTTAACATAGAAAATATTTTCTTTATAAACTGTACCTTAATATTTGTGTAGGGTTCATTTGAACTCGGGTTAGAAAATGGTGAAAGACCCCATTTCCGTGTAGAGGAATGGCCTTCTCATATTCTTCAACTTCATTTTTACCACCTTTTCCATTGCTTTTATTGTTTTTATCATTTTTTGTCAGATCTGTAATAAATAGTCAAATAAATACATAGTATCAAAAATAGTTAACCATCTTTACCAAAAATTCCATGTAAAAGCGTATAATCAAATGAATAAATAAATTGATCAACATTTTACACGTGAAAATGTTTACAGTTTAACCTATACAATGCTAGCCGTTTCCATGCAACCTATCCCATCATACGGCTCGTTTAACACAGGGTATGTATTTTAATGAAACTTATGGATCACATATGCAAGAGCCATACAAATCAAGTTAAGAGGAACGGCTGCGCAGTCTGTTTCATACAAAAATGGATTTGAGGCCAAAATACTCACATAAACCTAATGATCTTTTTTTTCATCAAAAGGTATAGTAAATACCTAGTACGGATGAGAAGTAATTTATTTATTTTTGTTTTACATTATGAAATATAGGCCATTAAAGGAATTCGTTTTTGCGATTTTAGAGGCACCTTTAACAATTATTTGGGGGCTAACGGTGATTTAAAAAAAATGTTTTACCCCGTCTACTTTGAAACGTCCAATTTACGTTGGGACACAAATATGCCCTACATAATTTAAAATATCGACCCGAAAAAATGTTTTGTTTTTATATTTTTATCTACGTAATCATATTTACATAGCAAATATGATAATTTAAAAAAAATATATAACAAACCCGCAAATAATTTTCTAAGTTGCCTCTAAAATTATGAAAATTGATTTGTTTATGGCATACTCTTCATGATTAAAAAAAAAAAAAAAAATACTTCTCATCCGTACTAAACCTTTAATTAAAAAAATATATCATCAGTTTGGATGGGTATTTTGGCCTCAAATCCAAAATTAAGTTATGTATGAAACAGGCAGCGCAGCCGTTCCTCTTTAGGGCATGTCCCTTGTGGAGATATATTTATTAATTACTATGTAGGTCAAAAATATTTTTACCGTCATTGTTTTCTTTTTGATATTGTTCCAGTAACTTGTTAACATGATCAGATTTGCCGTTGTCCAGATATTCTTGCTCCACTGCTATAAACTTCGGGATAAATGCAACCGAATCAGCTATTCCTTTAGAAATATTTACAGGAATTTCAGGCACCTAGAAGAGAAGCAAAAAGGTGATCTATTGATACAAATTAAAGAGATCATTTCCAAATATTACCTACAATTATTTTTTCTTAAAAAAATTAATGGGAATACAGGATTAACATTAAGATACAACAATAGTTATTTGACATATCTCTAATATTTACCTGCATCAAAAGAGCGAAAATATCAGTTTGCGGACATTTTGAAAAGTCTGCTACTACTTCTGAAGTGGCACAATCTAGTTCTGCAGACGTTCCAATCATTTCCTTTTCACCAATAAAAAATTCTTCTGAAAACAGAAAAAAAAAAACTAATAAGTTAACAAAAAGTTATAAAATTAAACATATTATAAGCATCTACAGTATGATTATTAAATTACAGAACTGCAAAAATGAAAGCAATAAATTATTAATGGTGCTTATCAGAGGGTATTTAATAATAATATTGTTTATGTCAGTGGAACACTCTGTGCAATACTCTGTCAGCCATATAAAATAATAAAGGATGTTTCGGATTGTTTTTCGTTTTCAATACTTAAAAATAAAACACCAGAATTCGTTCAAACTTGTTATAATTACTGTAAAATTAAAGAGCAGGTTTAAAATTTTATTTATGACAAATAACCGTTTGTAAGTGCGCACCATCCACTTCTTCACACTCATTTAGCCTGGCACTAAAATTTCCAATCGCTCGCTGGAGCATCGCTCTTGGAATAGCGTTAATTTCGTCTGTGATTCTTTGCTTTAAAACATCCAAGTCGGGTGGCAATGGGTTGTAAACTTTACTTTTTAAGTAGCCCCATAGGAAAAAATCAGCATGCTTTAAATCTGGGCTCCTCGGTGGCCAGTAGATGTCTCCTCGGCGACTTATTACTCTTGGGAGTAATTAACAGGGAATTATTGGGAGTAATTAACAGGGAATTAACATGGAACTAATTAACAGGGAATAATTCGTGAAGAGCAGCTAGGGAGTCATTTGTAACATGAGAAGTGGCTCCATCTTGTTGGAAAAATGTGTTGCTGTTCTAACCGATCTGATTTTGCATTTCTGTAGCCAGAAAAGTTCTGATCATATGGCAATATCCATCAGAATTCTGAGTGCGACCACGGTCGTCTTCAAAAAAGTAAGGGCTGATTATTCCTTGCCTTGATATGGCAGCCCAAACGACAACTTTCGACGAGTGTAATGGTTGCTGATGCAGTTCTAGCGGATTGTCGGAAGCCCAGTATCTGCAATTTTGTTTATTCACGTGGCCGTTGATGTGTTAACCATGTTATTGAAACTCCTAAAACGATTTTTCATCGTCTTGCAGAATTGGACTCGTTTAGTGGGATCATCGGGCTTCATTTCTTGAACAATTACAATTTTATAGGCGTGAAAATGCATATCTTTGCGAATAATGCGATGAACCGTGGATTTGTTCAAATTTAGAGAAGCTGCGCGCAATCATAGTGACTGTCGTGGGTCGTTCATAACAGACTGGCGAACGTGGTCGGCATTCGTGCTCGTCCTCAATGTCCAGTTGATTTATCCGGCATTGTGTTCCCTGTCTTTTCAAAGTTGCGCACCCAATGCTTGATTAAATTCGCACTTGGCACATTTCTCATAGTGGTTAAATGAAAATGTGTCCTGCAGAGACGTCGAACAATAGTGTACGAATCATTGTTTTTATAAAAAGCTCACACGCAAAAAGGTGAAGCGATCCATTACTACTAAACTAAACAAGCCCGCCAAGCGTTTAAGACCACTCCCCTCCCCCCGCTATCTGTGTTTGGCGCGTAACGGTCAAACAAAAAACAATATTTGACACCCTGTACAAAAATAGCATTTGAGTGCACATCATCTATTTGTGTCAAATGATATTTTTTCGTTTTTTTTATTTTTTTTAAATTTCATATTCAGGTTCAGTAGGGTGTATCAATCTTTCCCTATACTCGAAATATTTATAAAATAATTATTTTCGAGTTAAAGTGACAATGTTAAGTAATCCTAAATGATAAATCCCATATTATTTAAGTTATTGTTGAAGATATATGTAGGTACTAAAGCTATTATGTAGTATTTCACATGCAAAACAATCCTAAATGCCACAATGGCGGTTAAGATAAGCAGTCCTAAATGCCACTTTTTTAATGCTGATAAAATAAACATACAAATATATTTAAATATATAAAAGGACACATTAGAAGTAAAGAATCTTGAATTCCTTTTAACCTTTTCCTCTACTCACACTTTTAAATGAACAAAATCAGAAAAAAAAACACTCTCCTGGACAATTTACTGTTTGTCGTTTGGCAGTTTTACACATAAATACAGATAGACAATATGAATAAATAAGTACATTTAGCACTCGTGTTACGGTGGCTTGAGGGAACCTCTCCATCCATGATGAAGAGGCGTGCTGTGCCACTGGGCAGTGGGCTGCAGCCTGAAGGAGATATTAATAAAGAGCGATATTTACCTGACTTTGAATCATTGGTTAAAATCATATTGCCCACACACGCTTCTATGAGTTCCATTTCATCAGGTCCATTGTCACTATCGGACATTCTGAAACAAAACTATTTATTTTTACTTTCGGTTTAATTGCCGAAGAAAACAAGCCAACAAAAATGGAAAAAACAATGTATTTATCTATGAAATATCATTAAGAGCAGGATGAAGTGCATAATTCATACATTTGAAATTATTATTAGCACATTGTTTGCGGGAGACGCTTAAACGTGTATTTTTCATACTGTCGGTAAAAGGCAGGAGACACTTAAAAGCGTGTTTGTATTTACGTACTATTGGTAGACAGCGGGTAACGCAAAGACATGTTGTTATTCGGTGAAGTAAAAATTGGGCGCGAACTCTCGTGAGACGTGTACTAGGGTCAGGTCCGTAAGGACAGAAGAGACGAACACTGGAGCTCAGATGCATCCACAGAAACACCATTTTTCGCAAAAACGATGAGCAGAGACAGATTTCGTCAAATATGGAAGGGTTGGGACTTCAATGATAATGAAAATATTGAAGATGGATCAGATACGTAAGATAATATATAAAGTCAAACCAGTATTAGATTATTTCCTTCCGAAATTTATAGATATTTACAAACTTCATCAGCAATTATCTTTAGATGAGGGTATAGTGCTTTGGAGAGGAAGATTATTCTTTAGTTAATGCAGCAATAATTATAAAATATGGGATTCTCGTACATATGATGTGCGAAAGCTCTACAGGCTACATATGCAATTTCGAAACGTATTGTTCTCAAGGAAGAACATTATTGGAAACTATGAAAACTGTTGTATCACCTTATACTGATTTATGGTAGCATCTGTACATGGATAACTACTACAATAGTGTTGAAAATAGTCAAATACTTTTGCAACATAAAAAATTTCTGGCACGATTCGAAAAAATAGGGGGTTGCCTGATTGCCTGAAAGTAGCTAAATTGAATAAGGAACAAGCAATTTTTCGAAGGAAAAAAGATATTCTCTAACAAGTTTGGCAATCAAAAAGAGAAGTGGCTTTAATTTCTACCATACATTCGACTGAAATGCGAGAATGTCACAACATAGATTGGAAAACTCAACAGAAAATAGTGAAACCTTAATCGATTACAATAAACACATGAAAGGTGTTGACCAAGCAGCATCTATCTTATCATTCTATTTTATGAAAAACCACTAAATGGCCGAAAAGACTAATGATGTATCTAATAAATTGCGCATTATTCAACTCTTTTGTTGTGTATAACTCTGTAAAAGACAGGAAAAACAAATATAAATAATTTTTAAAGGACACCCGGGACCAACACCATCAACATCTGGTATCCAAAAAAAATTATCAAAATCAGATCATCCAGGAAGACTTTCCATGGATATGAGAAAACACACATTGGAAAAGATTGAAGGCACTGGTAAAAATAAGAATCTACGAAGGAGATGTCGTGTGTGCTTGGCCCACAAAGTATGTAGCGAAACACGATATATGAATGTGTAAATTCTGTGATGTACCATTACATAAAGGGAACTGTTTCCAACGATATCATATTTTGACACAATATTAGCGTTAATCTTTTTATATTTTACAAAATATATATTTTGTTGAACATGCATAAAATGAATAATTATTAGACAATACCTGAATAGTGCAGTTTTTTTTAAATTTAACCCTGAATATCATAATTTTGGATCAAAAATATAAAAAAAATGTGTAACAAGACATAAAAAAGAATTCATTTAACGTAAGACACTGAAAATTTTATTTAAATATGAATCCATACTTCAGAAGTTATAGCTATTTTACGTGAAACGTTATTTCATATGCGAATCTGAATAAATCGCCCGCTTTATAGAGGGGATTGATAAAAAAAACCAGCCGCATACATTATTTTAATAGTAAAAAACATTCAGCACTGTAATTTTTATTTATTGAGACAATTAACCCACATGCTGCTATGTTGACACTATCAAGCATCAATAATAAATTACTCTTGAAGTATTCATTATAACACAAAAAGAGCGCTTTGCTCTGACATAATTATGTATATGTACATATTTTTATAAGTTTTTTGAAAGAATTGAGCTCTAACAAATACTTTTATGTCGCGAACACATGATCGCCCAACCTCCCAACTCCGAACGTTTGGTCGATCGTGTGGAGGACAGTTTATGTGTTTACGTGTTGGGTCAACGTCGGTTCGAGTTTGGCGAGTTGGCCTGAGATCGCTCAAGGGAATCTCAAAATTTTTTTATTCAAAGTATTGATCATCGGATTCTATACATTTTGCCCATCTTTGAAGCAAATCATGGATACCATTCCAAAAAAAAAATGTCTCTTTCGAGGCAAACCATTCGATGAGCCATTTTTCGACTTTTTCAAAATTGGCGAAGTGCTGCTCTGCGAGTGAGTGTCCCATCGATGCGAAAAGGTGATAGTCGGACGGGGCAAGGTCTGGAGAGTACGGCGGGTGCGATAATATTTCCCAATTCAATGCTTTGAGAGTGTTCTTCACTACTTTAGCTGTATGAGGCGGTTTGGCGGTTTTTTCGATTTGTCTCTCGTTCATTTGGCGTGGTACCCATTTTCCATACGTTTGGATCTTTCCCGTGGCTTTTAAACGTTGGCAAATTGCTCCTCGGGTCACATTAAGTGTTTGGGCCAATTGTTGTTGCGATTGGGTTGGGTCTTCATCCAATAACGCCTGCAATTCCTCGTCTTCGAACTTCTTCGTTGCACCAGGATGTTCATTGTCTGTTAAATCGAAATCTCCACTTTTAAATTGACGAAACCATGTCTCACATGTTCTAATCACTGAAGCATGTTCACCATAAGTTTCTACCAGGAACCGATGAGCTTCAACTGCTTTTTTCTTTTGATGAAATAAGAAAAGCAACGAATGCCGCAAATGCGATTTACTTGGAACGAAACTCGACATATTCACTGAGGTAACCTACTATGACACTATTATTTTGGCAGAATGTAACTTGTGTATTTTGAAGGTTAATGTCCATAGAAAAATATGACATAGATGCCAAATCATAGAAATGTATTCATATCTCTAGTGACATCTATGAGTAAAACCGGCAAACTTCAACTAACACCCCTGGTACTTATTGGGTCGTAGCATTTAATAACAATACCTCCAGCTCTTGACATTTGATGGCAACATGCAACACTAGCGCCCTCTAGCGGCCCGAGTTGTACAAATCAGTTTTTTTCATACATTTGAATAGATTTCTGTGAAATATATTCTTAATAAATCATAGAAACTGAAAATTAAAAAAATAAATATTAGGTGACCTACATATGATCTTACCCCTTTTTTGTCCATGTATATATATATATTTTAAAAGGTTATTAGAGTTGTATTAACATTTAAAGCCTCGCTGCTCGCATTGTCAAAATTGTTTACAAATAAAATAAAATATTTATTATAACAGCAATAAAGTCTGGAAGCCTATAGAATGGGCCGATAGAGGCGATAGTGTAGCATGTTGCCAATATTTTGGCAAAGCTACGGCTGTAATCAAATACTATAGACGTCAGACTACGCATATTATTATATATATCTACAGTATTTTGTTTTAAACCTACAATAACAATTTATTCAATTTCATATTCCGAATATACACCTACCAACAATCAATTCATCTCAATATTTAAGAGAATTATGTGCTTTTTTCTAAGCTATTAAGAACTAGCTGACGTGTACACGGCTTTGCTCGGGGTTATGGATGGTTTGAAGTAAAGTTTTGAGGTTGTGAATTCTAGAAAACTGGGTGGAAATAATATATGTAATTGTTAAAAATTAATACTGTTATAATTACCCCTACCCCTTTCACTACATCATTAATTCTATACCCTTATCAGCCTTTACACGTCTCGTAAACATACTTCCCAAATACTCCAACTTATCCACTTGATCCAAGTATTCACAAGTTGTCCACAAATGTTTTTTTTTTAGCAGTATGTTTCATTTTTTAATATGAATTTAACCTTTTGTCTCCTCCGGTGACCTCGGAGGTCAAGTTTAAATATACCACATTATTACTGTTAAAAAATCCATTTCACAGTCTTTAATTCAACCTCATAACCCATTCCAGCGCTGAGATAAAGCGTAATAATAAAACAACAAAACAAACATGCATATATACTCGAAAATTACATATTAGATTGACGCCATCTGTGTAATAATTATAAGTTTCTGATTCTTAGAAAAACAAAAAAAACAACCAATATCATGAAAACTGAATAGTGTTAAATTATAAAAAATATTTGCAACCTTTCGCCATCGCTCGAGATGATTCTTTTAGCAGTAAATCCATTGCTGGCACCTTCGCTAATATCTTCGTCTCCCCAGTCATCGGCTCCCGAACACCAAGGGTCTAAATTGGCCGCTTCCACTTCGGCTGGTATTTCTATCGAAGGACTCAAAATATCTGGTTCTATTTTTTGTCCTTCAATGTACTGACTTCTGAAGCAACTCCAGCTGAAAAATAAGAATGGGTTTGTAATAAAAATAATGATTGTTCAACCTCAGTCAGGAGCACTCATATCCTAATGCGACTCGTACTGGGAGGTACACCAGGGAGCACTGTATTTTTAGGACTTGGAACCCTTGCTTTCAGGATGGGAAGGAGGTTGGAGTTTAATTGGCAGGTATACGCAGCAACCTAGAGCCAATGAAGGGATTGACAGTATTGGACAGGGATCAAAGGGTGAATTGTAATGTACTCCATATTAGCTTAATTCAAGTTTAAAAATCAAGTTTGGGTAAGTAATTAGACATTACAAAAAGGACGAATTATGGTATGTAGTCTAATTCATAGACTTTTGCCTTTTAAATGGGATGAAATTACATTAAATTAAAAATTATCTTCCTGATAATTTCCAGGCAACCCGCTTCATCTGTTGAAAATAATTAATTGTATGGATACAAGTACATTCTTTAAAAGAGCTTAGTACTTAATGAATAGTTACCTGGTGGAGTTGTTCCAGCAACTAGGGTTGATGCATCCATAAATGTAGAGAGTTCTGTGATACGGTGATTCAGGAAGAGGGGCGTAGCACTGCAGAACTAACGGTCTCGGAAGGCAGCAGACCAGACATTTGGAGTCAAAACTCTCTCCAGAATAAATTGGGGGCCAATTCTGAAAGGCAATTTAAGCAATTACTTCTATTTGATGCTTTTTATAATGAAAGAGTAAACGCAAGCACAGAATACAAATGTGTTATTTGTGCTATTTTTAATAAAATTTAAGTATACCACATTGCTAATAAAAGTTCATTTTTTTTATATAGGCAAGTGTACCCTAAGAAATTGTTCCACGAGCCGTACGAATTGGGGTGCGGGTTGTGATCACTGGTTTATGACAAGTGAAATTTTACAACCGAAACTAATAACAATAGTGTAAGCTAGTGATTTATGAGAAGTGAGATTTTACAACCAAAACCAATAACAATCGTGTAGCCAATATATTATGATGGACAATTTTGTGATTTTTTTGGAAGACTAGTATACGAGATGACAAGAGTTGTAATTCATCAAGTGTTTTGAGAAAGAAATTGAGAACCGTGAAAGCGAAATCTCTAATTTCGTTGATTTCAAATTTTATAAACAAAAGTGACAACAATAAAAACCTATGTTTTATTAAATTGTTAGTTAACAAAGTAATAATTTGAAGAGATATACATTCGCGAATATTTTGATAGTGGGTAGGTAGGTACCAATGGCGTGCAGTCCATAAAGGCTGAAAAGTTGTGCCTAATCAAAGAAAAACGAACCGTTAAAAGAAAATAAAATAGACAAAAACAAAAGTGACAAAGTTCTGTTAAAAATTATTTTATTCCAAATTTTGCGAAAAGTTATATCACAATCGTTCTAATTTAATAAATTGTTTCTCTTTGCGGATTTTATACTTTTTGGTTGCAACCTACCTATGGCTATACATTTGACTTCCTCAAACTCATTTTGAATGGGATACATAACGCAAAGCCATGCATCTGCATACTGCTTGCATTAAATGTTGTGAAACATTTCACCACTTTCATTGGTAGTAATCTTTGCACCTGCTAGTACCCTAACTTGAAAAACTACACACAGCTTGCCTTTGGACATAGAGCAATGCACGTCACTGGTAGGAACATACAAAAAATGTATATTTCTGATATAAAGAGTAATGGTTATAAAATATAGTCGGTCCCCTCGTGCTTGTTATAACCGAGTTTGTCTGTATACTGAATATTCGCGGGCTGTGTACATTCGATTATCGATTTTTTTTGTTATGTTGGTACACATATGTTTATCATATGTAAGCATTATCAGCCATTTTGGATTAGTGGTTTGTTTTTGACAACTGGAAAGGTTAGTCACGTTTTTGTGTGTTCTTCAATTTTGCATTAAAAATGGAATAAAGTGCTCAAACGCACTTAAAATGTCGACTGTGGCATTCGGCGAGTCTACTTTGTCTCAAAAAAGTGTTATAAGTGGTACAAGAGCTTTACAGGAGGCCGAGAAGATGTTAATAACGATGAGCGTCCTGGAGTTGCAACCACGTCAACAAACGAAGAAAACATCGAAACAGTGAAGAAAATGGTTTTGGAAAATCTTCGAATCACTATTAGGGAAGTTGTAAAGGATGTTGGCATATCAATCGGCTCATGCCATGCAATTTTATCGGATATTTTGGGCATGAAACGTGTGGTAGCGAAGTTTGTTCCGAAATTGCTAAATTTTGAGCAAAAGCAAGGCCGTATTAGTATCGCTCAGGAGTTGTTGAATGACGTCAACGACGATCCAGATTTGTTCAAAAGGGTCATAACTGGTGATGAAACGTGGGTATATGGTTATGACGTCGAAACCAACTCCCAATCATCCCAATGGAAGCGGCCAGAAGAGCCAAGATCGAAAAAAGCACGCCAAGTTCGATCAAATGTGAAGGTTTTGCTCACTGTTTTCTTCGATTACAATGGCGTGGTGCATCATGAGTTCTTGCCAACAGGTTATGCAACGTTTGTTTGAAGCAATACGGCTCAAACGATCGGAATTGTGGAAAAACAAATCATGGATTTTGTATCACGATAATGCACCAGCTCACACATCAATGCTTGTTCGTGATTATTTGGCCAAAAACAACACCGTAATTATGCCTCAACCACCGTATTCACCAGATTTGGCTCCCTGCGACTTTTTCCTATTCCCGAAACTGAAGAGACCAATGAAAGGAAAGCGTTTTGCCACAATTGATGAGATAAAGTCAGAATCGAAGAACGAGCTGATGGCCATACCGAAAAGCACATTCCAGAAGTGCTTCGAGGATTGGAAGAAGCGCTGGCATAAGTGCAATATTTCTGAGGGGGATTACTTTAAAGGGGAGAAAATGGATATTACTAAATAAATAAATACTTTTCGAAAAAAATCTAAATTCACCTTTTCTTTTGAACACACCTCGTATATACATTTATCTATATCGAATTATTATAATGAAAATAAAATAGTTTTACTGTAAACAGTCGTATCTGTAAGTGTGTTAAATTTTTAAAAAAAGTTGTATTTCTCATTAACTACGACACAATTCAAATTGTGGCAAGTGAATTTATTTTAAGTAAAAAAAACATTATCTGTTCCGATTGACCGATGGTTTGTGTTTTCTGAGGAGCATTTTTGTTTTTTCCGTCTATATATCGTATTATCGATTTTTGTGCTAGTTTTCAAGTAAAAATACATATTATTTTTTTTCATATTTTACGATTTGTCATTAAAATAAATAACATATTTATTACTAGAAAAATTAACTCCCGCAGTACAGTTTCCTATCAGAAACTCATTAACGAGCAGGTTAACCACCTATGATATGGATATATTTATCCTTGTAATAGAAGCTGTTTATTTCTTACAAATAAATAAACTTGATGTAAAATTAAATGCATAGAAAACACTCACAAAGGTCATCCTGCAATGCCATAAAAATGAATTAATATTGCGTTAATGTTTCAAGTTTCTTAATATTCTTAGATTCCGGTAATTCGATGTACACATAAAATTCACTATAATTCCCCTGTTGACATATGTACATAAAAGGTGCTGCTGCCTTTACTTTGCATCGAATTGGCGACATATATTTAGATTAGTAAACGATTTTAATATAATTGTACTAAATGGTGCTCCCTATGATTGTAAATAGGATTAATATTCATACAAATAAAGGATTTTCATTTACCTATAATAAATTCAAAATAGTGCGAAACGAAAGGGAGTTTTTTTTTATTGACGACATTGAAATTACAACAATTATGTGTTATTCGTTATTTCTACAACACTAAATAAATTTTACAAGGCTGCAGTGTTTCCGGGCGTTATTACATAAAGAAGCGTAATAAACGAGTGCTTTCATCTTTTGCAAATTTTGCAGAAAATTTGTTGACATTTCGGTCGATGGAATAAAAAGAGGTGCCGTGATATTATTATGGTCGTTTTTATTATTTTAGTGACACGTTAAAGTTTATTAAGATATAAGTCATGATTTCATTGCTGTTTTCAAATGGGTACATTATCAAAATGACAATATGGTCAAAAAAGACAATAAAAATGAGAATTTTTTGACATACCGGTTCTCCTCCAAATTTATTAGTTGTGCAAGTGACATCGTTCTCGTGCTTTTCTAGAATACTTTCGTCTTCAAAACCCAAATAAACTTTTTCTGTCATAGTTTCGGCTTCAATTTACATATTGAAACACGTGTTGGTCGAAACAATCACTTTCTTCTGTCAATATCAATAATACTTGACGTTTTCTTTTTCTTCACCGATTGACCACCATAGATAATATATATACAACTTTGTGACTAGTAATGAAATAATCGCAATGTGCTATTTCGAAACTTCAAAATGATTACATGAAGTTTCGAATATTTCGCTCGGAGTTGAACGCCAGCGAGAGCAATAGCTTAGGCCAGGAGCTAAATTTTATGCCTCGGGGGAGGAGGGAAATTTAAAAAAATAATCGATAACATGATTATATGATATTAATCGATTCGGGCCATCGCTACCACTCTAGGGCCTATGAGATAATTGCCGTTACGCTTCTTCCCAGGAAACCACCCATCTTCACCCTTACAAAGGGCACCCAGGCCCTCTGACCATAGTTGCTGCAGACTTCCACCCAGAAAATTACTGGTCTCCGCCTTTCGAAGACCAGCCACAGAGATGCGAGGTCTCTGGACCCTGAACCCTGAACAATGGATAGTCATCGAAAAGAGAAGTGTTTTTGAACTCTTGTTGTAATTCTCCCTTCCCATCGCTCAGTAAAATCTAAGACTACGTAGCATTTAAGACCTGAAGAGTGAAGACTAAAGACTTTCTCGTATAATTAAGCAAGTCAATCTCTAATATTGAGGATTAAAGACATTTCCGTAGAAGCAAATTGAATCTCTAGCTAAATAAAAACTCACCCGTAGAATTAAGCTAGTGAATCTCTGATGTTAAGAATTAAAGACTTTCCCGTCGAATTAAGCAAATTGAATCTCTAATTTTAAAAATAAAAACTCTCACGTAGAATCAAGTACTTAACCCTTTTTTGTATTTTGTTAAGATTAACTTAAATTTATGACTAAACCCCCATTGTTCCGTTTTGAAGAATAAACGACTTATTTTAATACATAATATAGTGATTTTAGTTCGTAACTTTTTGTACTACATCGAATATAATATATTATTGAACCCACCCAAGTAGGAAGCTGAAAAATTGCTACAAGAAGTTGATATATCCTTTTGTCATAACTAAAATAAATGACCAAATTCACCGAAATACTATTCTAAAATGTGCATTTTAAATAATAAAAATTCCCAGACTAGACCGGCCATAAAATAATTTAGCACAAAGGCTAGCCGAACCTATTGTTAGAAAAATTGTAAACTGCTACATCGTAAAATAAAATAACCTTAATTACTATTTTGGAAAGTCGGCAATTCCTTTGAGATTTTATGGGACGGCAATAAACACCTCAAAGGAATTGAGCCGCCCGACGGAACGGCCCGCTGAACAATGCGGGTGATAAAAGAATACCTACAGGTAGACAGAAAAACAGAGGGCTCTAGGAGACAGTCGGGAGCAGTCTTCCACCGAGGAAGCAAAGTCGGTTGCCAGAGTCCGCCCAGGACGGAGAGTCGGTTGCAGTAGTCCGCCCAGGACAGACAGTCAGGTGAAACCTTCAGGTGAGAAACAGGTGAGGCCGCCCAGGTCCTTTGAATTTTACGCTTCCATCCCAGAAGGAAGTAACTGATCTTCGCCCTTCGGAGATCAAACATCGGAGACCGCCCAGGCCTCCGCCGCGTTGTACCTACTCCCGATCCAGAGGTACATGAATACCTAGTGCGAACGTGAGGACGCTGCATACAAAGCAGCCACTGGACCCTGGACAGCCATCACAAAAAGGGAAGTGCCTCTGACTCTAAAGATAATTCCTCCACCCTGTCAGCCAAGTGAATCTCTAACTTTAAGAAACAACTTTTTCGTACAAATAAGCCAGTGAACCTCTAATTTTAAGTAATTATTTAATTTTAAGTACAAAGACTTTACAAGTAGATTTAAGTAATTGCCTATCTAGTTTTATTGAAATTATTATGTCTAATTAAGATTAACTCTAGTTTTAAGACTAACCCCACGACTATCAAAATAAATTACGTGTAACTACCTAAGATTGCTTTTCTGTTCCTCACCTTTTTGCGGTATTCCTAGAAATATACCCACTGCACTAACTACCGTCATATCAATTGGCTCCCAACGTGGGGCTCGAACCCACGACCCTGAGATTATGAGTCTCATGCTCTACCGACTGTGACATGCGAATTTTGCTTTTGCTATAGTTAAGTACTGTAAAATCGCGATCTATTTCTTTGACAGGCTCGAGGTGAATGGTATATCTATGGGCTCGAGTACCCATAAAATGGAACGCGGCTAACTTCGCGTGATTCAACTGTCTGAAACTTCTGAATAACAATAACCTAGCTTTTAAAGTATAATTATATTTACCGACAGTTTTTGTCTCATAATTTTATTATTATTTTTGTAACGTTCCCAATTAAAAAAATATTTTAAACAAAATTTTAACGCAATATAAAAATGGAACATTTTCATAATACATTCGAGGCTGTTCCTGGATTTTGCCCCAAATGCGGCACAATATTGCCCTTATTGAAGGCTACGGGCGGTATTAGTTGCTATAATTGCAAAGAAAACTATGGTCCAGAAGGTAACTATTTCATTGATTTAAAAAAAAAATCCTAAACCTCATTCACCCGAAGATAGTATTTATTATACAAACCTTCTGTTGATGGTATTTTTTGTTTTGTTTGTGCATCTACTATTACAAAACAAAGTGTCACGTGTTATAAATTATACTACTTACCTCCTTAAAGTCAATATCCATCTGTTCCACTATGAAATTTATTAATGGTATTCTTACATTGTTCATGATTTATTTCTGTAGACAAAACCAAATTATTATGGCAGTCGCTAATGTAGGGTGTAAATGCACACAGGGGCTTGGTAACCCTTAACTCTATGCTTGCATGCATTCATGTGAGCTAGAGGCATACTACTGATCGATTTCTTGCAACTTCTCCCTCTCTCATAAACCATACACATAACAGAAAGAGAGGTTATAACAGAACTTCATAGTTGGCTGATTGGCAAATACATGTGAAACGTAGGTGTCATTATGCTGTGGATTTTTTTGCAGTATTTGGAGATATGAAAGTAAAATACACAATACATTTCAACGCCACAGATAAAGACAAAGTAGCCAAATCAAAGAATGTAAAGAGAGAAACAGAAGAGGAAGAGGGACCAGTAGTGGAGAGAAGGTGTCCAAAATGCGGTAACGAAAGAATGTCTTATGCGACTTTACAATTGAGATCAGCGGATGAAGGACAAACAGTCTTCTATACGTGCACCAAGTGCAAGTGAGTATTGTTTTATTTATTCACTCCCTTTCCGAAGGGGGGTAATACACTTACCCCAAACGAGAGTTTTGGGCGATATCTAAGTTGTTTCACATAATCACATAATCTATAATTTTAATAAATAACCTGTTACTGTGTTTTAAGACATTTATATCTATCAAATTCCGATGAAATTACTCTCCCCCCCCCATGATGCGTAACTTCCCTGGTTGTATCCCTACTATTTTTTTTTAATTTCCTCTCCGCGAATAAGCCGCGAGTGTGGTCATAAAAGATGCGTTGTACTGGAAAGGACTACAATAATATATGAGTCACGCTCGCTTTCGTACATCTTTTATACTGTTTTGCATTATTTGCTGCTTATGATTGACTGCTGGTTGAAGATGGTCGATGTTCGGTTAAAACGATAGTAACTAATGTTATTACTGGATAGAGTAAAAGGAAAATTAAGAGTCACGGTCGCTTTGCAATTTTATGGGGGACCCTAGTGACCCCTGGATCGTATGGTAAATTTTTACCTTCAGGTACATAAAGGTTAAGTTAGTTGCTCAATATAGGATATGTGAAGATGATGAGCAAACTCTAATTCAACTATGGTATTTATACATTGTGGAATCGGGAGACATAGCTGAATACGCAATGACAACCCTGTTTGCCATGGGGCTGTCAGGAGAACAAGGTAAAATATGGGAGATAACAATGGGCCTATGGCCGAGTGCTTACGGGAGCTATGTAGACCTCCTTATCAATCAGTATATAAATTACCACATGTATTTCAATTTGAATGTCCCGTTGCAAATCGGCAAGCTTGCTAACAATTATTAATTAATTTGTTTTTCTTTCCAGATTCAAAGAGACTGAGAATTCGTAAATACCCATTACATACAACACATCTCAAAATAACATAAAAATCACATAAAGCAAATAATATTGTATTTACTGTTATTGATTACTCGTATAATTTGTTTGTACAAAGTATTTTCGTTAAATATAAAGAAAAAAAAAGCATGTATATATTATGTTTTTTTTCCTATTAATTTATTATTATTTATTTTAATTTCATTTAGCAAACTTCATAATTACAAAAATTAATGTTTTATTTAGTACTAGCTGAAGTACCCGGCGTTGCCCGGGGTTAAGAATGGTTTGGAGTAAAGTTTTAAGGTTGTGATGTGCTATCCCTACCCAGAATTTTTTCAAGTCAAGTCTTCAAATTTTAAGGGGGGTGAAAGGGGGTGGTTTTCGAAATCACATTTAGACTTTCCTCTTGTTTTGAAAGTCAAGGTGCAAACTTTCATCAAGCTCGGAATAAAACTAGATTTGTATACAAAACAAACAAACACTGCCTGCCCGGGAGCCGAGACATTCTTCTTTATATACATAATAGATGTCGTTAGTTAACACTCTTGTGAAATCTTCTACATTATTTTGACACTTTTATAAATATTAAAGGAACGCATGGCACTTTTAGTAAGAAGTCAAATGTTCTGGAATCTTCATTACTGTTGACACTTTTATAAATATTAAAGGAACGCATGGCACTTTTAGTAAGAAGTCAAATGTTCTGGAATCTTCATTACTGTTGACACTTTTATAAATATTAAAGGAACGCATGGCATTTTTAGTAAGAAGTAAAATGTTCTGGAATCTTCATTACTGTTGACACTTTTATAAATATTAAAGGAACGCATGGCACTTTTAGTAAGAAGTCAAATGTTCTGGAATCTTCATTACTGTTGACACTTTTATAAATATTAAAGGAACGCATGGCATTTTTAGTAAGAAGTCAAATGTTCTGGAATCTTCATTACTGTTGACACTTTTATAAATATTAAACGCAAACGGCGCCATCTGGCAGTTTTAGTAATAAGTCATTTAGTTCAGAGTTAAAACGTTTCACTGTGCGAAATATCAAGAAACACCAAAATTCTGCTTAAAAGGGGGATATGGGTGTTTTTTTTTTCAAATTCAGAAGTAGACTGATTTTCTTTTTATTTTGAATGTCAAGTGTGCAAAATTTCATCAAATACCAAAATTTGGCTTTAAGGGTGGTTTTTCGAAATCTCATATAGACAGTGACCTTCCTCTTGTTTCGTAGGCTAACTGTGCAAAATTTCATCAAGCTAGGAATAAACCTGTAGATTTATATATATAAAACAAACACACTGCCCGGGACATTCTTCTTTATATAATAGCAGAAGATATATAGAAGAAGAGAAGACAGAAGAAGATTAAATTAAAGAGTTTTACAAATGAAACACAATACATACTCATAAATAAAATTAATATATTTCATGGAATTCATCAGTAAATAACATCTAGTGAAGGAATTGTGTTTCGAAAACAAGTTGTACATATGTATATACATACAATAATATTTAATGCTTGTCTCTCTATCCATCTAACAGATTACATGTAAACCATTAACCATAGTCAATATCAAACGGCTAACAACATTAGAATATTGTCTAGATCATGGGTTTCCCAAGTATTCCGTAGACCCCTGGGGGCCTTATAGATTTGTACGGGGTCCAGGGAGAAAAAAGGGGGTTTGTTCAGTATCGTACTGAAGTTTTGGACAGACAACCTAGGGGGTTCACGGAAAATCAAAAGAATGGCAAAGGGGTTCTCCACAGGGAAAAAAAGTTTGGGAACCTATGGTCTAGATAATGTAAAACAAAGAAATGCAATTAGTTGATAGAAATTAAAATATTGCATAAAATATTTATATTAATTTATAATTTGTATTTCTTTAAAGCGCCCTGAAGATGTCATAAATAAATGATGATTAGGCCAATTTTTTTAAATGTAATAAAGAAAGGTATTTGTGAATCAATCGAAGGAATGTAACTTTAAATCATAATTAATTAATTTTATTGTGATATTAATTATTGAAATTAATATGAATAACTCTTAATGAAAATATGAAACAGAAGAAGACACACAAAATAAAACAATATGGTCGCGACTGAGACTCGAACTTAGAACCTCTAATCTATCCGGGAGTAACATCTCTACCAATTGAGCTACCGAGACCTTATTGAATTCCCTCATTTTTATCAATTTCATACTAATGTAACTTATTATAAATTTTCTCAATTGAAATTCAGAATTCGAACATTGTCTCGGAAATTTTACAATGAAGAAGAAAGATTTGCACACACGTGGAATCAGTCTATTCATAGCTGTGAGTCATCGTGGACACATCTTGCTTTGTTTAATGTATTGAGCAAAGATACATTCCATCGCCATAACCATCTTTTGACTGTCCCTATTTAAAATTGTTATTCCGAAAATTGTATTTATCTTACTTTTTTTGGGCCTGCAGTTTTAAAGCATCTACGGATTGCACACTTATGGAAATACAATATCTTAACTTATTTTAAACTTTCAATATTTAAATGTACCATACCAAATATCGTGTTGGTAGTCGTAATAATATTATACGCACACTGTTTTTAATCCGCAATGGATTGATCCATCATGGAAATATCAGTAGACGTTGCATCCATAGTAGCGTTCATAGTTGTGTCTATAGTCGTATCCATCGATGTATTCATAGTTGTATCAACTGATGTGTCCATTGACGTTTCAATCGGCAGACTGGTATCTCCGATAGACTCTGTCTTAGCAATGATCGGCGTGAAATCAGGTTCCGTCGTCTTCTCGGGTTCTTCTATGTGCCCTACAAGTTGCGCTACTTCGGCTTCAATGCTATCCTAAAAAAATATAAACACAGTAAGTATTAAATATGAAAAAAGCATTACAGGAAAATATTGGAGTTTCAAATATATGGAACAAAGGACTATTGCACGGTATCAAGTATAAAAAATTAATCGAATTGACCTGACGACTTTATCGCGGTGATAAGGAATGCAGTAAGTAGCCCCTCATTACTTTTGGGGGTTAGTTTTCTGTAATGGGACACAGATAATGAGACTAAAAGTGAATACAAAATTGTGGGTTTAGTGGTGGGCGTTAACGACAATTCGTAAAAAACATTAACGGCTGCTATCATTGGTGATTTTCAACTATTGAGAATATTGTTGACATTGATGCGAATACTACCAAAAATAATAAGTAAGGATCATAATAATATTAGGGAGCCGCAACCGCTGGGATGTTATTTTATTTGTCACCGGTAGAATCGCTTTAGGCAGTTTGTATCGGCTAATCAGATAGGAAAATTCCCAAAGGTTTCTAGTGGGAAGGCACTTAACAAAAAAACCATTATGAATTATGCATAATATCATTCACCAAATACAAACAGTTGTATGTTTTTATTTATTTGGTGCCAATACTGCTAAAACAATAGGTCCATAGTCAATTGACTGCGATGCGTCGCTTTGAATAATATTAATATATATTATATCCTCTTTTCACAAATATTCATCAATGGCGTTGGATGTTGTGCTAGAGTGCTAAGATTGAAAGATGAAACACTGATGATGTAAACGAAAATGTTTTTTTTTTTTTCAAAAATTAAATTTTTTTCAGTTGGCACTGCCTCACCTACATAACTGAAAATCTTCATACAAAAAATTGAGCTTTTGGAAAAAAAAAATCAATAATGTCGTTTTTTGCAATATTAGCACTCTAGAACACTCAAAAGTCACGATCCGCTACTGCTGAAAGCTTCGAATAAGTCTACCAACAAAAATATAATGTCTAAGCATGCTTAATGTGGTATGAAAAAACTTTTCCAAAAAAATGTGGCTGGTTTGAGATGAAGGAATAGTCAATCAAATTTTGATGACCATCACCATCACTAAAGGAAATTTCCCAAAGATTTTGTTTAGAGAGGAATTGAATAAAATCTGAAGAAGCTCAGAAGAATAGGGCTTATTTAAAATAGCCTCTCAACTGAACTTTTGAACTGCTCCTTTCTAAAAAAAAAAAACTAACTTCAATGTCTGCCGCGCCAATGTCCTTTTTGATACTCCTGATCACGGGGTTGACTACGGGTGGCTCCGGCACTTCAGGCAGCTCGGGCAGGTCCCGGGGCACGCGGGCCCCCGGCCTCACGCGGCCCCAGCCCAGCCTCTCCTCGTAGTAGCCGATGACAAACTCGGGCGCACGCTGGTTCACTATCTTGGAGGATATCAGGTCTAGTTCGTCGCAGTCAAACCTGGAAATTGTAAATGATTCATTCCTAAAAATAAAGTAAACCTACTGTTTGATTTATATATTTTTTTGAGAATTTTGTTAATGGAAAAAGAACTTAAAATAAGAAAAGATAAACATAACGGTGGAGTAATTTTGATATCATAAGAATCCATACGATATTATAAATGGCTTATTTTGAACTAGTGATGAAATGATTTGAACTTACAATTACAATTGTAATTACTATGGTTCAAACTATACCCAATCCCAAGATTATGATAATTCAATTAATGGATATTCGTATGATACTTTAATTTTATAAATGAATTATAAAACCTTTTGACGAAAAATAGAAGCAATCATATCAATACATATCTATTAACATAGGTGCAACACAATGAGAAGAAATTATTAACAGGAATAAATTTTACATTTATCATTATTAAGGTGGGTCTCCTGCTAATGTTTTCCATCAGCCACGGAAAGCAAAATGTGTGTGCATAGACAAATGCGTATGGCCGAACCCTAATGTTTTGTTGTTTTGTAAAGTTTTGAAAAAACAAGCACAGGAGACCCGACTTAAGACATTGGATTATATGGTCATCAACGGAAAAATACCTCCCATGTGTTAAAAACGTTATTCAGGAGGAAGTAAAAACCGATTTTTGAGAGTTATGGATTGTTTTTTAATACATAAATTCGCATTGTAGTTTTAGAAGCAATAAGATATGTTCTCAAATAAAAAACCTCCCAACTTTTACAAATAACATTTTGTGTGATTTTACAAATATCAATTATTAACTAATTTTCGTAAAGTCAACCATTATTTAACCAGGTATTTTCCTGTTCAACGTTATGCACAATGCCGAAATATAAGCCTTAAGTTTAGGGTTCTCGAGGATTCACCATTTGATCAAGAACATCAGCTCCCCGGTAATATCGCTGGCCCCAACAATTTTCTCTGGCTCCAATGCTCGATCAAAACCTCGGGGCTTTACATCTTCCTGTAATTACAAAATAATTCATAGTAAGAATAAAATAGAAGTAAATGAAATATTATTTACCTACCAAAGTAAGAATCGTGGGTCCCTTATCAGATACAAGAACTACTTTTTTCTGATAAGGTTACATTTTTCATGACAAAGAATGCCCTTAAATAGTTTGTAAAATACATGTGTGTGTGTGTGTGTGTGTATGCGTGTGTGTGTGTGTGTGTGTGTGTGTGTGTGTGTGTGTGAGCGTGTATGTGTACCTATGTGTCTGAATAGTGCTATGTACTGGAGAGTTGTGATTGCGCATCGGTGTTACGAGTAATATTTTTCTTAAATGACGGTAGGGAGTCAAAAAATATGTTTAGATTTAGGTTGGGATAGAGATTATTAAATGTTTGAAGAACACGGGAAATTGGTGAATTTGCTGGAGCGTTTGTTTTGTTGTTTAATGTGTAAAATAGTTTGGTGTGGCGAGTAAGTTACAATAAATAAATAAATAAATAAAACAACAAAACAACCCATTGTAGATTCCATAAAAAAACCATCTGGAAGAATTTTTCTAAAATATTTTTCTAAATACGTTTTGATAGAACGAAATAGAATTTATATAGGAAATCAGAATCATCTATTCTAAATATAATACTAAATTTAAAGCAAGTAAAATCATTGAAAGTTTTTTTTGTGACATTATTTTGTCTTTAACATTTTAACATCTTCGTTTGTTTGGCCATCATGCAAACAAAAAACATCGTTATTGCACTATCGTATTTTACTGTGAGATAGGTAAATAAACTTTGTAATAGGTAAATAAAATTTGTAACTAAATAATTCTTAAACTTCATTGCATACACCTCACACTTGGTAAACACATTTATTAGAGATAGTTACACGCTGATTATATATATATATTTTTTTTTTTTTACAGTAGCTCCACACAGGAGACCAAGGAGGAAATAATTTCCCTCAAGGCCTATATCATCTTTGGGGATGCTGTGTGGAGGATCTTTTAAAGGATAGGAAGGAGTGAACTTGGGTCTTGAAGAGACCCATGTTATAGGATGGAGGAAACACAGAGGCCAGCAGATCATTCCACAGCCGAGCTGTTGAACACAAGAACGAGTCGTAGAAGCGACCCGTTCTCATGTGACAAATGTCAACCGTGTGCAAATGTTGGGCGCGCGTTTGGCGTGTTCCCGACTATGCACCGGTGCCGAAGGGATCAATGACGCTAGTTCCTCGGAGCATCTTCCATTAAAATACCGGTAGAACAAGGACAGCATTCCCACCCGACGTCTGTGCTCCAAAGATTGCAACCCATTTGTTAAGATAGGCGAATCTATCAAACGGACCGATATATATGATACTTTTATGTAAATATTTTGTTTGTGTTTCTAAAAAAACGAAAAATAATAAAAAAAATCTACAGTTGAATCAGTATATTCGCCAGGTTATCTTTGTAAAATATTTCCATCTAGAGGTGTGCTCTTTTCCTTATTTGATTTTTTCCTCATAATCTGTAAGATTATTAAAATATATGAACAGTATGTCATATTTAATCCTAATATGTTCAAATAATATTTTGGTTTGTTATAAAACATTTCTGGTTTATGAATAACCTGATAACTAACTAACTAACCATCACGCTGTTTTTCTCCGCAGGGGTAGGCAGAGAGGACAGACCGCCAAACGACTCGATCTTGGCATACACTTCTTGCTTCATTCACATTCATATATCGTCTCATAATTTCTCTTCTATTATTTCGACTTCTGACATGGCTCGACTCAAGTATTTGATTCACTTAATCGTGCCATGTCTTCCTCGGGCGTCCCCAGCTTCTTCTTCCATTCACATTCGCGTCACAAATTCTCCTTACATTCCTTTCTTCGTTCATTCGCTCTACATGGCCAAATCATCCAAGGGTCCCTTTCTTAATCTTACTCATTAAACTTATATCACCCGTGCATTTTTTACAAATCGTAACATTTTTCACACAATCATGCATGGTTTTACACACATTCGTCTTAGATACCCCATCTCTACAACATTCAGTTTACTTTCATCATTCCTCTGCCAGTTCCATGCCTCACTGCCATATTTTAGGGTTAGTATCAGCACTCCATTGTGGACTGTTAGCTTCGCTTCTTTGGGCTACTTTTTGTTAGCGCCAACCTGATAATATGTGAATTTCTCCTACTTTCATCATTGTAAGTGGAAAATGTTGCTAGTGCAATGATAGAGGACTAAGCTAGCAGAAGATCGAAACTGCGACGCCTGTATGGAAACCTGACGCATTTGTTCACTCGGCTACTAACTGAGCTATCTATCTTCTATATGTATATATATATATATATAAAGAAGAGTGTCTGTTTGTTTTTTTATTCAAATCTACAGTTTTATTCTGAGCTTGATGACATTTTGCAGACTTGAAAAACCACCTCCATCCCCCATTTCCCCCCTAAAGCAGAATTTTGGTAATTCTTGATGAAATTTTGCACACTTGTCGTTCAAAATAAGAAGAAAATTACTGGGTGGAGTTAGGAGTAGGGGTAACACATCACAACCTCAACACTTCCATTCATAACCCCGAGCTGACCCTGACCCCGGGTATTTCAGCTAGTACTTTATTTAAAAAATTGTACCCTGGTTTACCAGGTAGGTATTATTTAAAAAAATGCATATTATTTCCTAATTTTTTTTTTACAACAATTCCACACAGGAGGCCCCGAGGGAAATAATTTCCCTCAAGCCCTATATCTTCTTTGGGGATGCTGTGTGGAGGGTCTTTTAGAGGATAGGAAGGAGTGGACCTGGGTCTTGAAGAGACCCATGTTGTAGGAGGGAGGAATCACAGAGGCCGGCAGATCATTCCACAGCTGAGCTGTTGAACCCAAGAACGAGTCGTAGAAGCGACCCGTTCTCATGTGACAAATGTCAACCGTGTGCGGTTGGGCTTGCATTTGGCGTGTTTCCCGACTGTGAACCGGTGCCGAAAAGAATCAATGACGATAGTTCCTCAGAGCATCTTTCATTAAAATGCCGGTAGAACAAGGTTAGTATTCCCACCTGACGTCCGTGCTCCAAAGATTGCAATCCGTTTGTTAAGATAGGCAAATCTATCAAATGGAACGCCTGTTTACTAATTGTCGACGTACCTCAATGGATTTGTTCTTCTTGAATTTCTCGGGAGTTGCATCAGACAATGGAATATGAGCCCTTTTTCTTCTTTCTTTTTTTTCCAAGGCTTCTCGTTTGGTTCTTGCCTCTTCGTAGGCAGATATTAATTCCGGACAGTCCAAGTTGTCTTCTGGCTCCCAAGTGTTGTCTTCACTGGAAGTAAAAATAACCAATTAGAAAGAAAAGAAGGCGATCTCACCCAGGCCAATCTACCAGAAGAGAATGTTTGTTTTTTTTTTTTAAAATAAAAACAAAAAAAATATTTTAATACATTGAGGTATGTAGATTCTATGTTCCTTGCAAAATCAGCATAAAAGATTGTTCCGGTATGTGAGGTAAGGAGGGGGGTGATGTTGATGTCACCCGAATCATTCCGACCGCGAATGAACTCAACGAACGGAATCGCAGCACGGCTGACCGCGGCGCCATGGCTCGGAGCATTTACCTTACCGATTCAACTTCAAGTGCTCTTTGAGTTGTTTAACATAAAAAAGCCAATTTACTTGAATATTGGTTATGGTAAGAGACAAAAGGTTACACCTTTGCTTTTTCTGTCTTTTTCAGAATGACATGTTCAGACATTCAGGCATTTTGTAGAGATCAGGGATCAATGCGCTTCATGTCAATTGCCCATATTTCGAACGCTGATGTTTACTCCATTGGCATATCATATGTTTTCAAATTAGTTTTTACGTGTTGTGTGACGAAAGTTTAACAAAAGGTTATTTTTTTTTTAATCATTTGTTATTTGCCTGAGGCGTCTCTGTAAGCATGCAGAAAACGTACAGCGGTAAGATTGAGGTTAGGAGTTCAATGCAGAATGCAATGCTTATAACAATATTAATCCGGTGGAAGAAAATGTAGCGATGGCATTAAAAATGTTTGAAACTGAAGTACGCCGTTAAACTGGAATATTCAAGAATTAGAATGCGTACATTGTATAATATAAAATAAGGTAGAAGTCTTTGAAAAACTCACTCCGAGTATCCTTTCCACTTGAGCAAATATTCAACACGACTATTTCTGATTCTGCGATCGAGGACTTTTTCAACGGAGAATTCTTCCGGCTTGCTGGCGGCGGGAATTGGAGCTGGCGGTATTCCTTCTGTTTCCTGGATGCTGTTTCCTTCAAATACTTCTGCTGGAGGCTCCTGGACTTCACCAGTTCCTTCCGTCTCCTGAGGTTCAACAGATTCTGCAGGGTCTAGAGATTCTGTGGGATCTAGAGATTCGGAAGGTTCTACGGGTTCTGCTGGTTCTACAGATTCTTGCGGTAATGGTTCTGTTTCTGGAGTCTCGACATTACTACTGGGCTCAGTCTCTTGCGGAGCAGTCATTTGCAATACTTGCTCGTCGACTAAAAAATAACAAAAGATTATTTCAAAAACTACATTCATGTTCCATAGAATTTTAGAGTATAACACACATCCTTGACGTGATACACCACAAAAATGACGCTATATAAAAGCCAAATGATTATATCAATAAATAACATTTTGAGCGCGCAAAATAAGTTCGAACTGAATGTCAATACTCAAGTTCAGTCCAATTGACTTTATAAGACGGTTATGATATGAAAAAAAATTCGAACTAAACGTGAATACTGAAATTCACCCCAATTGATTTTTCATGACGGCTATGATTTGAAAAATAATAGTAACAAATTGAAAACTTAGGTTAAAAGGAGAAAACAAAACGATGAAATAAAACGAAACTCACTGTCCATGGTTAACACTTAGGAAATATAGAAGCAAGTCGAGTAATATTTTTATTTTCTATAATATCAAAATCAGAACTCTGTATAAGATATCCGGAATATTTTGTTTTGAAACTAATATTATTTATTATTTTTACAGAAGTTTGACAGCCGGCCACAGTTTTCCAAAATTCCAAGCGTCTTGGTCTGACTACTGATTCCTGCATTACCGACACACCGACGCGTGACATGGCGATGGTATAGCGCGATTCACAAAATGTATCTTTAAGGGGGAGAGGGACGTCGGAGAGTTATTATTTATTAATTACAAAAAACAATGTTTTTTTTTTGTAATGCGGATTACAAATTTTTGGTTACGTTTATTTACAAAAACGCAACGACTAATTATTAAACATGCTTTTCTCCACTTTAAAAATCATATTCGTATTTTAAATATTTTGAAAAACATACAATGGAACGGTAAAAAAAAAGTAATATTTCTGATTGGATTTTGATAAATGCTAAGCCTATGTAAATTTATAAAATATTTTTCTGTTTAAAAACATTATGTTTATCGTATTGCGTAATAATACTATCATTATTTTGAATTTATAAATAATAACTCTCCGACGTCCCTCTCCCCGTTAAATAAACTATAATAATATTGCACAACAAATAGGTAGATATTTAGTATGAATTTATCTTACATTATGATAAATCTGCCTGACAAAATAGCCAAATTATTGTACATAAATACAGGTATATCTTACTAGGCACTCAAAGATACACACGTTGTAGTCTGCTAACGCAAGAAATACTACGATCGATTTATCTATAAATTCCACACGAGTAATTAGGAAAATGTATTAGGTTTCCAATGACAGAAGTTCTAAGACTGTAAGCTATTAAGTTATATATGAAATACGTAATGGATTTTTATGTAAAACGCTCGAAAATGCCGAGTGATTACGATCCCCGGCTACGAATCTGAAGGGGAAAATAATTTTCATTGATTAATTTGTGTTATTTCAAAATTTATTCATTAAAATAAAATAGAGTATAATATTTGCTGCACATTCTAGAGTGGTAGATAATTTCAGGATGGCCCTGGTGAAATATCCGTAAATAAATAAATAATAATAATATTGCCATGTCTCACTGACTTCAGACGGTTGGGACAAGTACCGTAGAAGTATACTCGTACATACGGGGAGCTCTTGACATTTACCATACATTGAGATGGCAACATGCTACACTAGCGCCCTCTAGCGGCCTGAGTTGTACGAATGGGCTTTTGCATACATTTTACTAGATTTTCTGTGAAATATATTCTTAATAAATTATAGATATCGAAAATTCCAAAAATAAATTTTAGGTGACCTACATATGACTTTACTCCTTTTTTCATCATGTTGAAAAGAGGCTATTAGGATTGTATTCACATTTAAAGCCTCGCTGGTCGTGCACTGTCCCTATAGTTTGCAAAGAAAATAAAATATTTATTACAACAGCAATACAGTCTGGAAGCCCATAGCCCGTCTTTTGCACACACTCATTCATACATCGTCTCATACATATTATGTTCAACTTTTGATATTCTGATTGTGACATTTAATATATGCCTCAGACGTTGAAATATAAAATATTTAATAAATTTTGATTTATGTATATCTTTACCAAGCAAACACAATGCTATTTCCATTGACAAATTTGTAAAAGAAAATAAATATTATTTTCCAACGAACTAAATTGATTTGTCACCAATGTCACATTTTGGTTCTTAAAACGTCTTAAGACGAGCTAACCCCCGGTTTATGGGAATATATAGATATATCGGTAGAAGCGTATGTGGAAGTAATAAAGAAGAACCGAGTAAAACGCCTTTCCAAACATCGTAAATGAAGTCATTGTTGTTGAAGGTAGGCACCTAGAATAAGCATTTAAAAACTTTCTCCGTTACTTTACGTCAATTTATTTGTCAAAGCAGAGATATTCTTAGAAGAAACAAAGACTTGTCTATTTTAGAGAAAGTTCTTCCTTTATTGTCCGAGTTGAAAGCATCTAGCGATCTTGCAAGTAATTGTTGTAACTTTAATGGACACATATATTCAGGAAATTAAATAAGTTCAAAACAAAACAAAGACAAATTTCAACGGGTAGCCTGGTCTAACTGAAGGGTGGGTACTTACTTTCTTACTTGTAATTATTCATAACTTCGTTATTAGTACCTCCCTAAACCCATACGAATGTATCTACGTAGGTACTGTACGGGGCCCGCAGAAACATTAATAGTACACCATACCTGACCCTGTACAAATCGTAAGTGCGCCACACTGTTGAATTTGGTAGCCACTCTGGTCTGGAGCCCCGAAATACCTGACAAAAACCCTTGACTTTGTGCAGAAACGGGCAGTCCGTTTGATATATTACCCTATTTCAACACCTGTAATCTTTAGAGCACGGGCGTCAGTTGGGAATGCTGTCTTTATTCTATCGGTATTTCAACGAAAGATGCTCTGAGGAACTGGCGTTATTAATCCCTTCGGCACCGGTGCATAGTCGTCAAATACGACAAAAGCGCGCTCAACATTTGTACAGGATTGACATTGTTACATGAGAGCGGGTCGTTTCTACGACTCGTTCTCATGTATCGTTTCGTAATAACAGCCCGGCATGTAAAAAATGGTGTTTAAAAACCAAAATATGCCAAAAAGTATTCTAAATGGATATCTTCACTGTTTTTTTTTTCTGTCGAAATAAATTACGACAATAATGGCATTTTAATTTAATTTTTATGTTGACGAATAAATATTTTATATTGATTTTAAATTAACCAATTTGAATTTTCCGCTAAAACGATGTGTTCGTTTTTATTCGTGCGGATGGCGTTGGTGACGTCACACCGGAGAACGTTGGTAGGTTCCCAGTAAAAGCTAAAAAATTAGCAGCTAGTAGCGTTATCGACGTCGCAGTCAAATTCGAACCGTTTGGGAATGAGCGGTTTTAGATCGTGTTCAAAAACAATAATAATTACGAATGAAAATATTAAAATTACTTGGACCTTCTTAGTACGATGATCAAAATCAGAATTTTTTACTTTATGCTGGCTGATGTGTACCCGGCCTTGCTCGGGATTTTTATTTTTGGAATAAAGTTATGAAGTTGTGAATTCTTGCTTGTCATTAGGGTATCATAATTGATTTGACAGAGAAAGTAACTATCTCCAAATAAAGAAACATTCATTTGAATATTTTATTTCATTCCAAAACGTTTATTTTTTCAAAATATATCTAAAGCATAAAGTTCTTAAGTAGGTACCTACTCGTGTTTTCCATTTTGAAAATATTCTACCCAAAAAAACCTTCTTGTTTCAGAGTGTTATATCTATGGGCTAACTACTTTCTAAACCTCCCGGCACTAATAAAAACAAACTGTGCTATTTTCAGCGAAACCGGTCAAGTAATTTTCGCGAAAATCGAGGACAAACAAACAAACTTACATTGATTTTTGTATATATAGATTCGATACATTTTTAACGCTATCCCTAGTATGTGAAAATCATAGAAATCGTATTCTATGATCGAGGGTGAAAATACTCAATCTGAGAAAATGTATGTTTGTGCCAATAGAGTACCCACAGCATAGATATACCATTCACAGTATTCACACCACAGTAGTTCTCTCTATTGGCGATTTGAGGAAACTTCTGGTTTGGGTTTGGACCCTGGACCAAATAAGGTATTTTTCGAATCTTCATAGATGTCATGCCACATGCCATCAACCGTTAACAGTGGAATTTTACTGTCGCATTTTTGGTGATAACTTTCTGTTTCTATCGCACAAAAGCATGTGATTTTGGACTGCCGGTTAAAAAGGTTGAAATGGTTCATTCTTCCAAATATGCCATTTATTTTCGCTCCCCCGACTTACACACAATTTATGGATATATCTTACATCTATTTAAACAAACAGAAAATAAAATTTTCAAGTGCTTTCACAGACATCAGGGCCGACCCTGGGCCCAACGGCGCTTGGCGCAAGCACAATGTTCTCGCCTCTTAGTCTTGTACCTTGTCAAACCTAAATAACACGAAAATTGCTTACAAAAAACCAGTCGTGTACAATGTACAATCTTATTACACTCTACTCTACACAAAGTCACAAACATTCCTCTGATAAAGGAACTAATTAAATCACTCTCCGAACCATTTTATGCCGGATTTCCCGGCCACGAAAACCCAACGATAAATTTACTATCAAGCTATGATGCAAATTCTGTATTTAAATATAAAATACTAAAAACGGTCCTCCGAACGGAGTAACTCCTGCAGCATCTCTTCACATAGTTTTTAACATATTTTTCCCATTCCCATAATTTTAATAAAACATCCAAAACGTGAAGCTTAAAAAAAAACTTTAGAACAAGATTATTTTTATAATTATATACATATAATATTCTGAATATAAATTTGACCAAAGACCAAAACCATACTATTTGTTGACATACTGGAGAAATGCGTACGCGAGCTGCAGACAGAACTAATACCACCTGTATCCAGTAAAATTATTACTTTTTTATATGTACGTTTCTT